>BMAO01009023.1:0-138958 GCA_019973975.1 Trichonephila clavata | reverse complement strand
GACACACACCCAGCGACCAAATAATTGGATTCGTACTCCTTTCCTACTTGCTGCACGTTACAGGGGTTCATACATCAGAAGTATGGATCCATACAGGACACTGGAACTATGCCATCAACACCCTAGTGCAGCGTTCGTAGAGGAATTACATCTGGGTAGCGTTCTTACTCCCGTAAGAATTGGCAAAAATTAATCACTCTTTCAGGCAAGGAGAAAAAGCCCACGAAAGGAAACAAAATCCTTTTGAAGGATAAATTAAAAGACTTCAATGCTCTTTCTGTTATCACCGTTAGGTTTCCAGAGCAGAGAAGAGAAAGAATAAGCTTTACTTACCGAAGGTAGCATCATCAACTTCGGCAATCCTTTTGAAGGATAAATTAAAAGACTTCAATGCTCTTTCTGTTATCACGTTAGGTTTCCAGAGCAGAGAAGAGAAAGAATAAGCTTTACTTACCGAAGTAGCATCATCAACTTCGGCAGTCAGAGCAGACTGCGAGATTTCGAGCTCGCGATCGCTTATAAAGGACGATTGACCAATCAGATTCAAGTGATGTCACGCGCATGCGCAATAGAATATTAAAGGACTTGTGTTTTTTCAGTGTAAATGTTTTTTCAGTGTATAATGCTATGGAATCAGGTTCGAACTTGTATCTCGGTAAATTACGGTCGGATTGGGTCCAAACTTTTCCTGGGGGTCATGGGACCCCCCTGGTGAACCGGAAGTCGCGATATCTCGGCTCCTATGGGCCTTTATAGACGTGTGACCCCTGAAAAGATTCAGAATCGTTTGTTGATTACAATGATATTTTTGGTTTGGATCTAGACCCCCTGGTTGAGGAACTAGGTTTAAAAAGGCCGTTTTGGCCTGTTTTAGAATTTCTCCTCATCTAAAGGTCCGATTTCCAAACTGTTTACGTTGTTGGATAGAACGTAAAAGGACCTATCGTGTGATGCTATGGATATGGACATTGGTACCGGTTTGGATCCCAGGCTCCAAAACGTATCGACACTAAAAGGGAACTTGCTCAGCCCAACGCCCTAAGGTAGTCGAGTAACCTATCCATCTGTTTGGAATGATAAGCTCTTTCGAATGATACCCCTTACAAGACCCTACCCCCATAGGAGGGTCTCTAGGGTTAAAAAACAGGTGTAACCTTGTCTTGAACCTATCTCGGCTTCTATGGAGCCGATAAGCTTTTGCAACATGTCAAATGAAAGAGACGAGCCAGTAGACGGCAACACTCTACACGCTTTTGCCTTACCCCCATAGGAGGTCTGCAATGAGTGAAAAAAAAAAATTCAAAGCCAATTTCCTGGGTTCCTATGGCACCTATAAACTTGAAATGCACATTGTATGACGGGGATTTAAATTCCCCGTCCTACAATGTGCAATTCTTGGGTATACCCCCATAGGAGGGTCTGCAATGAGTGAAAAAAACAAAATTCAAAGTTAATTTCCTAGGTTCCTATAGCACCTATAAACTTGAATTGCACATTGTATGACGGGGATTTAAAATCCACATCATACAAGTACAATTCTTGGGTATACCCCCATAGGAGGGTCTCGAGAGTCGAAAAACGAATTAAATTCAAAGGCAATTCCTGGTTCCTATGGGGGTATACCCAAGAATTGTACCTTGTATGATGGACTTTAAATCCCCGTCATACAATGTGCATTTCGAGTTTATAGGTGCCATAGGAACCAGGAAATTGGCTTTGAATTTTGTTTTTTTTCACTCATTGCAGACCCTCCTATGGGGGTAAGCAAGAATTGTACCTTGTATGACTGGACTTTAAATCCCCGTCATACAATGTGCAATTCAAGTTTATAGGTGCCATAGGAACCCAGGAAATTGGCTTTGAATTTTGTTTTTTTCACTCATTGCAGACCCTCCTATGGGGAGTATACCAAGAATTGCACATTGTATGACGGGACTTTAAATCCCCGTCATACAATGTGCATTTCAAGTTTATAGGTGCCATAGGAAACCAGGAAATTGGCTTTGAATTTGTTTTTTTTATCATTGCAGACCCTCCTATGGGGGTAAGGCAAAAGCGTGTAGAGTGTTGCCGTCTACTGGCTCGTCTCTTTCATTTGACATGTTGCAAAAGCTTATCGGCTCCATAGAAGCCGAGATAGGTTCAAGACAAGGTTACACCTGTTTTTGAACCCTAGAGACCCTCCTATGGGGTGTAGGGTCTTGTAAGGGGTATCATTCGAAAGAGCTTGTCATTCCAAACAGATGGATAGGTTACTCGACTACCTTAGGGCGTTGGGGCTGAGCAAGGTCCCTTTTTAGTGTCGATACGTTTTGGAGCCTAGGATCCAAACCGGTACCCAATGTCCATATCCATAGCATCACACGATAGGTCCTTTTATTTCTATCCAACAACGTAAACAGTTTGGAAATCGGACCTTTAGATGAGGAGAAATTCTAAAACAGGCCAAAACGGCCTTTTTTAGCCTAGTTCCTCAACCAGGGGTCTAGATCCAAACCAAAAATATCATTGTAATCTACAAACGATTCTGAATTTTTGAGGGTCACACGTCTATAAAGGCCCATAGGAGCCGAGATATCGCGATTCCGGTTCACCAGGGGGGTCCCCATGACCCCCCATGGAAAAAGTTTGGACCCAATCCGACCGTAATTTACCGAGATAGAAGGTTTGTACTTGATTCCATAGCATTATAATGCGAAAAAATCACATTAAGCCTATGGGCCACCTTTTCTATAACCCTATAGACCTCCTATGGGGGTAGGGTCTTGTAAGGGGTATTATTTGAAAGGGCTTGTCATTCCAAACAGGTGGATAGGTTAGACCCTACCTTATGACCCCAAGGTTCCGAGCTAGGCCCCTTCGTAGGGTCGATACGTTTTGGAGCCTAGGATCCAAACCCAGTACCCAAGTCCATATCCATAGCATCACACGATAGGTCCTTTTATAGTCTATCCAACAACGTAAACAGTTTGGAAATCGGACCTTTAGATGAGGAGAAAATCTAAACCCTCAACCAGGGGGTCTAGGTCTAAACCAAAAATGTCATTGTACACTAAAACGATTCTGAATCGTTTGAGGGATCACACGTCTATAAAGGCCCCATAGAACCGAGATATCGCCATTTCCGGTTCACCAGGGGGTCCCCATGACCCCCCATGGAAAGAGTTTGGACTCGATCCCATTGTAATTTACCGAGATAGAAAGGTTCGAGCCCGATTCAATGGAACCAGTGGATTCCATACACTTAAAAAAATCACAAGTCCTTTAACATTAAGTCTATGGTGCGTGACGTCACTTGAATCTGATTGGTCAATTTTCAACCCTCAGAATGTGCAATTAAGCATGGAAACGTTTTCCGCCACGAACAAACAACTGCACAATAAAATCTTGACAAGAACTCTCTCTCTGCTCATAAAGGAAAATTGACCAATCAGATTCAAGTGACGTCACGCGCCGTCACATTACAATTGAAAAGTAAAATGACAGTTGTAATACACGCAGCACTCCAAGCGAGCTAGACAAGCAAGAGATGTCTCACTAAAAAAAAAAAAAAAAATTTTTTTTTTTTTTAGTGAGAACATTCATCCATCCTCTTCAGCAGTCAAATGAAGACTGTAAGATTTCAAGCTCGTGATCTGCTTGTAAAGGAAAATTGACCAATCAGATTCAAGTGACGTCACGCGCCGTCACATTACAATTGAAAAGTAAAATGACAGTTGTAATACACGCAGCACTTCAAGAGAACAACTCGAGCTAGACAAGGAAGAGATGTCTCACTAAAAAAAAAAAAAAATTTTTTTTTTTTTTAGTGGGTGCCTTTTATAAACTCACAACTTTCTCCACAACCATCATCTTATTTGCTTGTCCAGTTTATGGTGCCGTTTCAAAGTTAATTGAAATTTTATTTTCATTTTCAATTTATCCTGCTAGACTATGCCAGTCGTTTCCGTTCCATCATGCTTTTGTCGACGAGATTGTTTAGTGTGTGGTCGGGGAGAAGAACCACTCCATGATTGTGCGATTCACTATTTATTGGATTCGATGGTGTTTGAAGAACACGAGTTGTACGGTGAGCCCACCGAATTGAGATTGGAGCAAATTTTACAGAATGGAAAAGTTTATTTACCCCGAGCCATGCACATGACGGATGAAAACAGCAAACGTTGGCAAAGAATGTACCACTTTATCAAAGATGGTGGTTGGAGATACTTAATAAACTCATAATGTACAGTAAAGCATTGAAAACATTTCCAACAGCCTTGTCAAGATGTAAAATAAAATTACACAACGTTGTCTACATTTTATTTTTTTTTCCTGATGGAGAGTATAAAAGCTCCGCAGCCTTCCGTTGCTCCTCACACACGCTCAGTGTTTCCTCGAGTCAACATGTGGTTCAAACTGCTTTTGCCCAATCAACACTATCCGTTGGCTGCCATGGTGGGACGAGATGGCAAGCTCTACTTTCGACTGGTCGACGTTGGATCTCTCTTGGGTCGATCCAAAGTGTACGAATTTGCCAAACGTTACGACAACCTAGTCATTCAAGGCAAGGATGTGCTGCCGCCTTACAAACGCTATCCAATCATGACTCAAAAGTCTAAACTCGTGACTCCCGATGTTGTCTTTAACATTTTGAATGCTGAACTCTCGTCGTTGGCCGAGAGTTTTGCCTCCAGTCTCCAAATGGGCTTTGCTTTGGTAGAGAATCCAGGCAACCTCTTTGTGGAAAGCTACAAAACCTCGCCCGTCTTGCAAGTTCAACACTCTCCCATCCCCGATTCCATCTTGGTGAGGAAATGGATCCAAGACTTTATCCAAAAGGTGCAGGACATGCGTCAGATGCAATCCCAAAACGCTTCCAAGACGGCATCTTTGAAGATGGCATTTTTGAGGGCTGGTGTAAAAAGGAAGCCTTCTCAGGAACGTGCAACAGCTGAAAGTGCCTCTCCACCTGAGAACATTCCTACACCACTTGTTGAAAGTGCCTCTCCACCTGAGAACATTCCTACAACACTTGTTGAAAGTGCCTCTCCACCTGAGAGAATTCATACACCACTTGTTGAAAGTGCCTCTCCACCTGACAAAATTCCTACACCCCCTGCTGAAAGTGTCTCTCCCCCTGAAAAAAGTGTCTCTCCACCTGCTAAAAGTGCCTCTCCACCGGCTAAAAGACTTGTGGAATCCTTACCTGAGAGACCAGTCACACCTTTGGAGAGGGTGGATCCCCCTGTTTTGATGACTGGAGCCCATGTCGAGGTGACATCACGCCTGCCTACTTCACCTCTGATGACTCGATGCAACAAGAGTACCCAGGCCTATTCTTCCCACCTGGAGCTTGGCAAGAGACTCTTGGAACAACCACCCTTCTTGCCCAATAAAAAACTCGCCATCCAACCAAAAACCCCTACTCAACCAACCCATACCATTGTTTTGTTTGTGCCCGACCATCATCCTATGTTGAAATCCGGTATGTGTCGCTTCATCCTGTAAAGAATGTCAATAAATAATTGTTTTTATTGTAATAATGCGTCTGTTTTCTTTCCTACCAAAAAAAGGGGAGTTTGGGCTTTGGCCCAAACTCCCCTTTTTTTTTATATGATATGCCAAGGTTGGATGATGACATGGACCTTTGCCTCTTGAAAGGTGACCCCTTTCATCCTTGGGAATCCTTATCAAAACAATCGGCCAATCAGAAGCCCCCTCCTCCTTCTCTCGACTATAAAAGCAGGGCTCAGACGCTCTCTGCTTCATTTATTCCTGAGACATGGAAGATGAAAAAGCTTTCACACTTTATTTGGCCAAGTTTCAAGAGGTTAATCTTGGTGATTATATTAATTTTATGATTAATTTTCGAAAGTGCCTGCAGACCATGATGCCCTCTGACATCATAACGGTCGAGTCCATCCACGATGTGAAAGTTGCTGAACTGCTGCAAAAGGTGTTGCCCGATTACGAGCCCCGTGACCTGCCCACCTTTGAATGTGTTGTGTATGCTGAACCGGCCCACCTGCACAGTGATTACCTGGAACAGGAGGCTGCCAAAGGAAAAGGGGCCTTTCTACAAGCCCTTTGGACTAGTTTGGCGAAACCAAACTGTATCACTTGGCCTACAAGGCGTGGAGAGACACGGTCCCAACACCTGACCGCCTGGACCCACTTGGCTCAAGCAGTGTTGGATGGGTGCTATGGATTGAAATGGCCCGAGAGCGTGTTCCAAGTACCAGATTCATGTGCCATCTGTCTGAGTCCCATGCACTGGCCAGAAAGAACGCATTGTGGGCACCTGTTCCACATGCGGTGCTTGTTACAACACCTGGACGTGCAAAACACCTGTCCTCTCTGCAGGGCACCCAATCCATTGAGAGAACCCGACCTTTAAAGGTAGACATTGTGTTGAGCCCCAGAAAAATGGGAGAATGATTGCTGGAAAGGAGCATAGCTCGGGACCAGCAATCATTCTCCCATTTTTTTGGGTCAATAAATATGCCAAGGTTGGAACCTATGGAATGAGACACTTGCAAAAAATGATGCTACCCTCTCTCAAAAATAATACATTTGCTAGCAGCACAAGTCTCTTTTCTAGCCAAGGTTGGAACCTATTGAATTGAATACTTACGAAACATTTAAACTCTCACAAAATAATACTTTGGCTAGCAGCATAAGTCTCTTTTCAAGCCAAGGTTGAATCGAAAGTATTACTCTCATGAATCCTTTTTAATCTACTTTTGCTAGCAGCATAAGTCTCTTTTCAAGCCAGGTTGAATTAAAAGTCTACTCATCAATCCTTTTTAAATCCTACCATCCTTGAAATTCCATATCAGTTGCATCGCCAATCAGAAGCCTTCTCCCTGCTATAAAAGCGAGGCACTCGAGGCGAGAGAGCTCATTCATTCCTCAGGATGCGAGACGATTTAGCGTTTGCACACTGCCTGGTCAAGTATTCATCCCCCGATTTCGGGGACTTTGCTACCTTTTTAAAAGAACTCCGGAATCGTCTGAATGCTTTACCCATTCCAGAGGTGTTGACGGTGCAGGCCTTTCGACGCCATTTCCACGACCTGGATGCCTTGTGCAACGTTCTCTGTCCTTCGGGGGAATCTGGAAAATTACGCTCTCTCCCCTTTCTCTGCGCTGTCGAACCTTTCAAATCCGAGGACCTTGTGCTCCACAAGATGGCTGAAAGGGGTCACGGCGCCTACATTCGGGGCATTTGGACAGAATGTATGAAACCCGATCTGTACCGAAAGGCGACCGTGGCCTGGTCTTATGGGGGCTCGCAGGATTTGGAACAATGGGTGACGCTGGGTCATACGGCTCTGCAACTTTTGTACAGTGCTCCCTTTCCAGGTCCCGTGTTTGGAGTTCCTGAAAAATGTCCCATTTGCCTGGAGCCCATGCATTTCCCCCTCACGACCCAATGTGGACACACGTTTCATAGAGTGTGTTTGGAGCGGACCCAAAATACCACCTGCCCCCTGTGTAGGCAGACTGTTTGAACCTCGAGTGTCAAAACCCAAAAAATGGAAAGGATGTGTTTAGCACATCCTTTCCATTTTTTTGGGTCCCTCCTCTCACCAACGTTGGAAGGTTTGATGTGGAACTGTTGAGAGAATCATTTGTCCATCTGCCATTGAAATGATTTTTTATGTTTTGCAAGAAACATTCATTTCACCTGTATTTTTATTTTACTGTATTTTATTCATTTTACCTGTATTTTATTAAATTATTTTTATTTTTGATTCATTTCTTCTTTTCATTTTCATCCTTTCACTCACCTTATTATTTGATACATTATGAACTAGGAAACAAAAGGTTCCTTATTATACTGCTACTTGCTATAATGGGCCTGTTTTTTGGGCCTGTTTCAAACAGGTAAAGAGGCCTGTAAAAGGTCCTGTGGAGTGCTTTTCAGGTAAAAAAAACTCGAGAGGGCAAATAAAATGGAACCGTGTAGTAAGAATGTTTCAAACAGGTAAAGAGGCCTGTAAAAGGTCCTGTGGAGTGCTTTTCAGGTAAAAAAACTCGAGAGGGCAAATAAAATGGAACCGTGTTGTAAGAATGTTTCAAACAGGTAAAGAGGCCTGTAAAGGTCATGTGGAGTGCTTTTCAGGTAAAAAACTCGAGATGGGAAACAATATGGAACCGTGTAGTAAGAATGTTGAAGAAACAGTTGAAAGGGGGTACAAAGAACGAATCATGGAAGGGAAGCCAAACACGGGAGTTCTATCCAATGAATCCCATCCAACGGGGGACATGTCTGAGGCCCCACGTCTCCTTCCAAGGGCATCGCTCAAACGGAGAAACTCCAAGAGGGAAATTTAAACTGGGAAATTCAAAGAAGGAAACTCAAAAGGGGGGGGTTAGGAAACGAGAACAGATCCACGATAAATAAGGTTAATGCTTGCTTATTACACAATCGTCTTCTTGTGACCGTGGAGACATGTTCAAATCCTCTACTTCATTTTACAGACATCTCAATAGATGCTCTGGCACGCTGGTAGAGTGTTCCAAATGTCTGGAGCAAATGACCGTGCGTCACTTTTATAAAAAACATGCGTCCCAAACACATAAGGTGGACGGTCGGAAGCAATGCATGTTTTGTTTCGGAAGAAAACAATGGCCTCATGGACAAAAGAATCGTCCTGAAAACATAAATCATCTCACGTCGTGTTTGCAACGTTTCGTAGACGAGGCCAAGGTGGAAGAGGAGATTATGGAAGAGGTGAGGGGGGAGAAAGTGTGTGAATGTAGACACTTTCAACCCATGCCTCGGGAAATGCAGGGTCGTACCAAAGATAGATTGAGCGAATATGGTGGGTTTTATGATGCGTTGCTTGAAAAACCCGACATGTGGGAAGAGGGGATAGGAAAAGATGTGTGGGGAATGATTCAGCGTTATTTGAGGCAAGATTGGGTGTGGTTTCACATTATGGTAAAACAGGATGTATTTGATACGTTTCGCCGGGAAATGGAAAAGATTCAAGATCAATGTGTCCTATTACCCTTTTGGTGTCTGTGTGATGGTGGGGGTACCCTACAGCATCGACACATGATTGTAGCGTGTGAACAAGAGAGTGCGTTTGAAGACGTCTGGAAAGGAAAAGTTCGTTATGATTTTCCCAAGAGCGGTCATGCCAAAAAATGCGTCAAGATTAAAAATGCCTTTCATCTGGTGCGAACCATCGTCTACGTGAGTCAACCCAAATCGTCGTGTGACAAGGGTGAGATTCCTGAACAATTAAACAATCTGCAGAATGGATCGCATTTTCACATCAATCGACCCTTACACCCGCACAGTATTGCTTTTCTCTGTACTCTATTTCCAGGTGGAATAGAAAAATTACTGTGGGAGCAGGTGGGCAGTAAAAATGTGTCGAATTGGGAAAAGGTAGCCAAGCGTGTACCGGACGCGTGGGGTCATTTGAAATGGAGTGTACCCATCCATGTGACGGGCTGGAAGTGTTTAAATTGTGTGATTCCCTTGCATCCGCGTTACGAGGAAACGGAGGAATTGACACCTCTGTATTTGAATCTATACGGTAACAAAAAATTGCATGTAAAGGAGGGAAACCATGGAGCCGAGTGTTCATTTCAACGCATTAAAGATGAAATGTACGTGTTGTCTCGTAAACAACAAAATATGATGAATGAGGTCAAGAAAACAAAACAAGCATGTGCCATGGACCACAAGGTGATATTAAGGTCCAAGCTCAACGAGATGAAAGCGAAAAACGACCAAATTCTCAATGAGATGAAAGCGAGAAACGACCAAATTCTCAACGAGATGAAAGCGAGAAGCGACCTAATTGAAAGGGAAAGGGACGTGATTCAGAGGGAAAGAGACTTGTTAAAAGAGGAAAATGACGTGTTGAAAACAAAAGAATATGAGTTGAACGTTAAAGTACAAAATATGTCAGTTGAAAATAAAATATTGACAAAGTTGTTGCAGAGAAAAAGAGTGGACAGGATCTCTTCCAATACATGGCGTTGGAACAATAGAATAAAAAGGTTCCTTCGACCTCCTTCAGCCATCTCTCAACTTTCGAGATCACTTGCAAACCTTTCAGACTAACAAAGGTTGATACAAAAAAAAAAATTTTTTTTTTGAGAGAGAGAGAAGAGTTTAAATACTGCACGCGTCTCGTCATACTCAATCGTACACAATGGATTCTTCTCCAGAGTATGATGATTTGATTGACTTGTTCAATGTACCAACACCTGTGTTTTCACCTTTACCACTGACTCCAGTGGCTTCTCCATCCCATGAGCCATCTCAAGAAGAATCCATGATTTATGAATCCTTACCTGAATCACCTATGGTACCTGAACAATTCATTGAGTCTCCACAACGAATGGAATTTGAAGAATCCTCTGATTCCGTGGAGTCACCTGTTGCACCTGAACCAATTGTTTCTTCACCTGTGCCAAAGCGAAAGACAGATTCCTCAAAGCGAAAGGATGCATTCCTCAAAGCGAAGGATGGATTCACCTGTGAGAAAGATGGATTCACCTGTGAGAAAGATGGATTCACCTGTGAGAAAGATGGATTCACCTGTGAGAAAGATGGATTCACCTGTGAGAAAGATGGATTATGTGAGAAGATGATTCACCTGTGAGAAAGATGGATTCACCTGTGAGAAAGATGGATTCACCTGTGAGAAAGATGGATTCACCTGTGAGAAAGATGGATTCACCTGTGAGAAGGATGGATTCACCTGTGAGAAGATGGATTCACCTGTGAGAAGGATGAATTCACCTGTGAGAAGGATGAATTCACCTGTGAGAAGGATGAATTCACCTGTGAGAAGGATGGATTCACCTGTGAGAAGGATGGATTCACCTGTGAGAAGGATGAATTCACCTGTGAGAAACGTAGCTTCCATCATTCAACGAGATTCTCGACCTTCTCCTCGACGAAACGAGAATAGGCCCCGAGATCCCAGATTGTATCGCAGACCCAATTTCCGACCACCCTATCGTAGACCTGACTTTAGACCCAGGCGACCCCCGTATGCCCATCGATTGATTCCCACTTCTCAAGTGTCGGCTCAAGTGTTTTTCCACAGCCAAGGTTTGGCCGTGTTGTGTCTCCGAGACGAGGGATTCACGCTCACCAACGGTGTCGTCTCGTATGCCTTGGATCGGCAATGTCCCAACGAACTATTTAAATATTTACATTACCTCAATATCGGTACCATTTGCGTGACGGATCAACAATCCAAGGTCAAATTTAAAGAAATTCAAGCGAGTTGGAGCTCATCCAGTCCGTTCAAAAGAATTCCCGTGATGCTGTTAAATGCCAACGAACGAAACAGGGGGGAATGTCCCTTTTGTAGCGAGACGCACTGTCATCGTTGGGTAGCCGTGCAAGGCATGTGCGCCATTCTGCATCAACCCATCAATCCCATTTTTCATTCGTGAGCAAGATTGGTTTGGGCAAGCTCCGCCCACATCCTGTCTGAAACGTATAAAAGGAGAGCTCGTTGGGACGCTTCAAATCAGTCGTCTCTCGACTCGCCAGCAGCATGGACGCAATCGATGCCTTCCCAGAGCACCTATCCAGCACCGTGGTACCAGTGACGCTGCCCGAGAAAATCGAGACGTTGGAATATGCAGCTCGACAGGGCCTCGTCAAAGCATTCATCCTGTATCAGGAGATGGCCACGAAACGTGTGTTTGTCATGTTTTGTAACGATAGTTGGCATTGCAGACGATCGTATATGGACAATTTCAAGCGGGCCGTGTTGGCAGCGAGGAGACAAAATCCCTTTGAACCGGACGAGATGATGTGGGAAAAGGTGTCGCAAGGCTTAATGAGAAATCCCGATCGACCGCTGAAGAATACGGACAAACGGATGGGATTTCTGTACGAAAACATGTTATCGTAAAAACTGGATTCACCTTTGGACTTCGCACCGTGAAACGGGGGAGATTCATTTGATCCAAACCACCCATGTGCCCATGCTGATGTACGAACTGCCCTCCTCCAGTTTAAAGTATCAAAGCAAACTCAATCTGTATAGAAGGAGTTTTGAGGCCTTTGACCAAATGCTCTATCATCGAAAAGTGTTGGAGCCCCATACAGCCTATCCCATCCCGGCAGGAACTCGTTACATTTTACTTACAGTGCAAAAGACCGTATTTGGGGTGGACATTATCCCGAAACTATTCTTCCTCAACTTGTTCAGAGCGGATTCAACCTGGGGGATTTCCGAAAGGTGAAGCGATATCATCAGAAAGCCTACAAGCTGCCTCCTCCGACCCCGGCTCATGGTGAGACGAGCAAGCGACCTTTGGAGGAAGAGGTGTATCCTCCCTCCAAGAAACATTTTAGGATTCCAAAAAAATCCCACAAAACACTCGTTACACCGGTCGTACGACCCCCTGTGATGATTGCCAGACCTGCCTTGGCTGCTCCTCAACCCGTGTCCATTCCACCTGTGCAGATTCAATTACCAGAGCCACCTGTGCAGATTCGATTACCTCAGCAGACTCGTAAGCCAGAGCCACCTGTGCAGATCCAGTTTCCAGATCCACCTTTGTCTCAATCACCTGTGCAGATCCAGTTTCCAGATCCACCTTTGTCTCAATCACCTCAGCAGATCCAGTTTCCAGATCCACCTGTCCAGTTTCCAGATCCAGTTTCCACCTCAGCAGATCCAGTTTCCAGATCCACCTGTGGAGACCTCGTTTGACCATTTAATGTCAAACGTATTTGGAGACTGCTTGGGCCTGAACAAGTGATGGAAGCCCCCCCAGCCCATGCACAAGAACCCCAGCTGATTCATACGGTGCCTTCCCTCTTTGATCCAAATAATGACATTATATCGTTTTTGGACCATTTTGAAGAGGGGTTGGCCATGGAGCAGCCGGAAGCACCCCTGGATTTGACAATGCCCAGAATGAACCCTATGAAAAGATACACTGTTGGGTTTAAAGTGACAGAACCTCTAAATTTGTGTTGCAAATAAATCTTGGCAGTTGTGTATGTAATATTTGTAAATAATGATTGTTTTGTACATTTTTTTTGTACATAATTTTTTGTAAATAAAAAAAATTGTTTTATGGAAACAAGTCTGATTTTTTTGTCCAAAAAATACCAACCTTGACACATTACACAAGAGGATGTAAAAAAAATGGTTTCGGTACAAAATTTATTGGACCAGTGTCGTTCTCGCACTACGATTGTTTTTGGAAATCTGGGTCGGTGGCCGGATCGAGTTACATATTTCGAGCAAGACTATCCTTACACCATTATTTTTGAGCCCAATTTTGGTGTGCACGTTCCTCGGTCGTTTGGAAAAACAGTGGTCGTGTTTACGAGTCATTTGGATTTGACGTGGGATCCAGGAGTCGAGTTGAGATTTTTTCAATTGGGTCGTCCCCCTTCTCGCCGAGTTTGGGAGGCGTATCAACCCCACAATAAGGAGGCGTACGCGTTGAATCTCACGCAATGCACGCGTTTGGTGGATGTGTACGTGACATTATTAACGTGGTTGGATGATTGGGAAATGCATCGAGATGAACACCTCCCTTGGCGTCTGCTGATGCCCCAACCTTGGAAACGGGCTTTGGAAAAACACGTGGAGCGCTCGCATCAAAACGCCTTGGCACATGGAATGCCAGTTGACATCACGCTCCTCGAGCATATATAACGCCAGCCTCTAGCCAGCAGAATTATTCTCTCTCAGCAACATGTTGAATCAACCCGCCTATTTTGCCCATGCTAGCGTGTTGCACCACCTGGGCAAACCAGTGCCCATCGAGCTATCGATTGCCACCATTCCCAGGGATGGCAGTGATCCCGAAGTGCTCTGCATTACGGTGAACCACGAGGACCTGACCTCCACACCCAAAGACATGCGTTCCAATGCCTGCAAAAACGCCCGTCTTCGTCTGGTGCGCCCGCTGCCCAAGAGTGTGCCGGCGCAATGGTTGCGATATTGCGTGAGGGGCATGTTTGACCAGCTGTCCCAAGGTAGAAAAGGCCTCATCGTAGTCAAAAGCCCAAAGCAGCAAAAAACATTCAAAGAGTTGGGACTCTCCACCATGGCTCTGGAGATGCTGCCCAAATTCAACACCCTTTGTGATGGAACCTTTCCCAACCCCATGCATGATGACTTCCACGAAGAAGGGGACGTGTCTCATTGCACCATGCTGAAATCATTTCAATTTGCAAAATACCTGCAGCGGTTCAACAAGCTGCAGGCGGAATGGAGCTCCAAAGTTTCAGCTTTGGTAGAGTAAAAAAAATTGCTCATGGGCCCAAAAAAGGGGGACCGAGTCGACACAAGAGTCGACTCGGTCCCCCTTTTTTGGGTTAAGGAAGGTGCCAACGTTGGAGAGCATCTCTTTTAAAAACTTGTACTAAAAAGAGGCCACAAGATTTCTACCAAGGATGAACAGATTCAACCTAAAGATGCTTGGCGAGTGTAGTTTTATTTTTTTGCATGGTCCTGTTGGATAGAATCAGTCAAAAAGTGCCTAGTGATGCTTGTATTTTTTGCGAGGTCATCACAATGTTGAATCAATAAGACAATAGATATCTCATGATATGGATAGTGTTTCAATGTTGGATCAGTAATCCAATAGATGACTCATGATATGGATAGTGTTTCAATGTTGGAGAGTATCAGCCAATAGGAATCGATTCACGTGACCCACCAGAGTATAAAAGGCGAGCCATCAGCAGCCAGAGACATTCTCTCTCAGAGTTCTCTGAAAGCAACATGTCTCATCTAGCCTTCTTCGCCCATGCCAATGTGTTTCACCGTGGAGGCAAGCCTGTGCCCGTCGAATTGTCCATTGCCACGATTCCGGAGGATGGAAAAGACCCAGAAGTAATTTGCATCACGGTGGATCATTCAAACCTAATCACCACCTCGAAAGACTGCCGGGCAACCGTTTTATTAAAGAGTGCCTCTGTCTGAAGAGTCACATCCCTGGATCTGTGCCATTGGAGTACCTGTCCTTTTGCGTCAGGGGTAAATTTTGTCACCTGGCGCAAGGAAATCGAGGCCTCATCGTGGTCAAGGGAACCGACCAGCGCAAAATCTTTGAAAATCTGGGGCTGTTTACGATAAACTTGGAGACTCTGCCAAAGTTCCAGGACCTCAATGACCGAACTCTACCAGATCACCTGCACAATGAGGTGCACGAATTCTTTGACATTTCAGAGTGCACCATGGTGAAGTCTTATCGTTTTGCCAGCTACCTGCAGCATTTCAATAAGCTGCAGGCTGAATACAATAGACAAATGGCGGATCTGGTAGAGTAAGTGAGAAAAATTGAAATTTGAACTGTAAAAAAATAGACTAAAGTGTAAAAAATTGAACGGAATTCTAAAAAAATTGACTGAACTTTTAAAAAAATGGACTGAATTGTAAAAAAAAACGGACTGAATTGTAAAAAATTGGACGGAACTGTAAAATATTATACTGAACTGTAAATACATATTGTACTAAACTGTAAATACATATTGTACTAAACTGTAAATACATATTGTACTAAACTGTAAATACATATTGTACTAAACTGTAAATACATATTGTACTAAACTGTAAATACATATTGTACTAAACTGTAAATAAATATTGTACTAAACTGTAAATATTGTACTGAACTGTAAATATTGAACTGAACTGTAAATATTGAACCGAAAAACGGGGGACTGAGTCGACACAAGAGTCGACTCGGTCCCCCTTTTTTCGGGTTAAGGAAGGTGCCAACGTTGGACGGCTTCTCTTTTAAAACTTGTGTTAAAAAGATGCACAAAAATACGTTAAAAGATTAGTTTCAAGGTTGAAAAGCGTCAACCAATAGAAATCATTTCACGTGACACCACTAGAATATATAAAAGGCGAGCAGCTAGCAGCCAGAAATCAGAGTGCTTCTGAATTCAGTCAAGAGTTTAGAAATTTTGTTTTTGGTTAAAACTGTCAGGTTTGGGTTTTTATTGAATATTCCAAATCTGGCAGTTTTGACGGAAAAAGAATTTCCATGGCAACAGGTAAATGCTAAATGTTTTTCGTTAAGACTTTCAGGATTTGGCGTAATGTTGGAAATTCGCAGATTCTGCAAGTCTTATCGGTAAATGTTTTTAGCCAAAATCTTCAAAAATCCGAAAATTGGGGGACCGAGTCGCATGTCGACTGGGTCCCCCTGTTTTCGGGCCAAATTATCCACCAAGATTGGAATGCATCTTTTTAAAAACTTGACACAAAAAAATTGGATTCGCCTGCTGGCTGCCAGTTGAGACCTCCGTGTTTCCTTGACACGCCAAGATTATAAAGTCGTGAGATGGGTCGTCCCCAATTTTCTAACAAGATACACACCCATATTGGAATGATTCTGTCTTTTCTCGACATACCAACGTTGCATTGTCTACATTTCATGGGTCGCTGCTTTCTCCAAGCTTGACATGTCTCTATTTCATTTGTGTATTGCCCCCTGACATGTCTCCATTTCATTTGTGGATCACCCCCCGTTTTAAATCATTCATCTGGGATGGGCTGAAAAATTTTCTCGCCTCCATCAAAAATATTTTTCGGAGGAATTTGAAAAAAGTTTGTTTGTTCATTATAAAAGGCTCTCAGACAGACTTTGGTTTGAGCTGAAAATGCAACATGAGGGTAAAAAGAAGGGGGAAATGGGACAAAATTCATACAAAAAGAGCAATCCTAAGGTGGATTTCGACTTAAACACCACGGCGGGGGTAGGTGAAAAAGAACCATTCTAAGGTGGAGGGTTACCTGAAACACAACGGGTGGGTAGTGGAAAGGGTGCATTCATAAAGAGTCGTATCATATTGAATTTTAGACCTGAAACGCAACGGGAGGGTAGGTGGAAAGAAGATTCTACAAAAAGAGCCATGGGATTTTAGACCTGAAATACAACGTAGGGGACAAGATTCTTACAAAAAGAGCCGAGGATGGGGTTTCCTTTCAAAAAAGGTCGTTTTTCACTTTCAATCATTTTTTGAAAGGGTCACGGTGCTCAACTATTTATTCGACCGACTGTACAAGACGAACCTGCCGTAGTTTAAGAAATCAGGTTAGTGATTTAAGAATTGTAATCAAGTATACGTGTGTAGCTGTAGTTGTGCACGCTTATCTTCCGTGAATTCAGTCTAGATTTCGTAGTTCCGCAATTAGTGACCCCTTCTCATTCTCCACTGTGTGTTATTGTTCTTAAAATTGAATAGTGTTTATGTAATCTCCTTAATTAAGAGTTATCAATAAATATAGTGATTTATTAAGATGTCTATGGAAGTCTTTAACCCGCCTACACGTTCCTAACCTAATAATACTGGAAGGGGAGTTGATAATCTTAGGGGAGGTTATATTACACGACACTGGCGCCCAACCGAAATACCGGAATTAAGAGCAAGTGCTGGATTTAGGGTTCTGCCGGAATTATTCTTTTCGGGTAAAGAGAATGTGTCTGAGTTCCTTGACAACATCAATAATAATATAGCCTACTATGAGATACCAGCTAATCTGGCGTGTGCGTATTTAAAGGGTCATTTAATTGGGAGAGCATTAGACTGGTTTGAAGTCATCGGATTTGTGTGTGTAAATGGAGAAGCGACTACCTTCGCATAGCTTAAAAAGAAATTGTCAGATAGTTTTCCAATGGTACGGAATAAATCGGAGTTAGAGGCTCAGTTTTTTTCTTCAAAGCAGCGGAGAGGTCAGGCCTTGTCCGATTTTGTTTATCATTTGTTAAAAATCTATAAGACTTTAGGTTTAATTTATGATGATGTAAAATTGGTCGATCACATAGTAATGCGACTCGAACCCCAGATTATGGATTATTTAGAGGTTCGAAACCCCACAACGAAAGTACAGTTGTTAGAGTTGGTCCATCGGTATGAGGAACATCATAGCTGCAGAGAAACCCAGGGTTCGAGTAATAATTTTTCTAGACGAGGTTGGGATATGAGTAGGAATCCTGCAGAAAGACGAAATAAAGGAAATTGGAGAGATACAGGGGTGGGAAATAGACAAAATGATCAGAGAGGAGTAAGCAGAGGTGTGAATAATTTTTCTCGTCGTGATTATCGAAATCAGTGATTCAAAGGATGAAACCGCAACAACCAACCAAATCATAGAACAGATCGTTGTCAGAACAGAAGCATGGTCGTTAGTAAGGGTCCTAGTGAAAATTCAACAAAGCGGAATTGGATGCGTGGTGATTACACCAGCGCAAGGCAAGAAAAGGCCAATTTAAACTTCTAAGCGATCGTGTTGCAGGAGGTAAGCGGTCGCTAGTTGAGTCAAATCCTCCTAATCGGATTAAACTTAATTCATTACGGTTATCACCAGTTGACCTTCCATATGTGCCGATTCTTTGGCATGAAACGTTTGTAAAAGCTCTATGAAGAAATGCCTTTTCGATGCTCCAAACAGCAATAACAACTTAAATCGCTTATAAGAATATATTTATAATAACAAAATAATATTACTCTCAGTTATCTCTTGATATATAACAGAGAGAGAGATAAATCTAAAAAAACACATCTTTTATATTGATTAAATTGATAACTCAGAAAAAATTATTCCTATTGATCATTCAAAAAAGAAAAAAATCGAAATTTATTATAAACACATCAGACAAATGAGTCAATTTTTTTAATTCTATTTCTGGGGAATAGCAATGAATGTTGCGCAATGCCTCGTTTTGAAAGTGGAAGCTCTCTATATAATTTTTAATGAGAAAAAGATTTCAAAACATAATTTAGACAAAAATTAAATCCAGGGATTTCAAGAATCACCGGGATTCTGGGGCTGCAAACCCTAACTTAAACAGAATTTCCCTAAATGAGTCAAAATACATAAGGTTCATATTCAAAGGATCAGTACCAACATTAATTGTGCTTCATTCAAAGTGTATTTTACAGAAGGTACTACAGTATTTGTATACTAATTTATATCATAAAAAATACATCATACTTCAAAATTAAAAATATAATTACCTGTTGCTATTTCATACAAGCGTAATGTAAGAAATTGATTTGAACTAACTTCAGCATGCAAATTTATTGGAAAATGTTAGTAGAGATCACAAAAATTTACTTGAAAATCAAGGAACTCCAATCAGGAGTAAAATAAAACATCTCCTGTAGCTAGATATCTTCCAAAAATTCTATTTGCCTCGTCCCCTTCAATTTAGCTGACACCGGACATATCCTGTTGGTAGGAGAAATGTCCATTTTCTGCACCCACTCACGATGGGGATAAGTTACAGAAGAAAATCAGAGAAAACATCAAATTTCACAGTTTAACGTACACAACCTCCTCGAACCCTTCAAGGTTCAACACATAAGAAAACTGACATTAAACGTGTACAGTACAAAATAAGAAAATAATATACATTAAGTGTAATACCAGATTCACAATACTTTGACAAACAATTTCAAAATATAATTCAGACAAAAAAGGAAATCCCGGGATTAGTTATTTTAATCATGGGATCCTGAGATTGGAAATAAACACCCGGATCCCGGGATCACGGGGCTGCAAACCCTATATTTCAGTACTTCGCCCACTTTTCATGTTTCTTTCTAGTATTCTACCTAGCTTTCACAAACACCATTTCAATATTTCTAACCCAAATTTCTGCGCCATCCGTCACCATCACAAGTTTTTGAAACGGGGTAATAAGTTTTCAGCGCAAAAATAACTTTGCTGGAGTTTTTCCCATGGTCTCCGTGAACGCCTTTCGCAAGGCGTAGGCAAATTCCCTTAGAACTGGTCCCAGGTCTCATAATTATAATTTACAAAAGTAGCAATCATTTGTAAAAGATCACGATTAACTCTTTCCGTTCTATTTGACTGAGGTCTGTACACAACTGTGTGGACATGATTTATGCCTATAATCTATTACTTAAATGCTCAAAACTTCGGATACAAATTAGGAACCATTATCTTATTAATTGAATCGGAGCTCCATATCGCGAAATATAATTTTCGAACAGGGTATATTGGCTACTATCTTTGCGGAAGCCTTTCGGAGGGGTATTACTTCCAACCACTTCGTAAAGTGATCCGTTAAAACTAAAATAAATCTATATCGTTCAGGTTTCGACATTGGGTAGGTGCCTAACAAATCTCATGGAACTATTTCATTCGGATAATTAGTTACAATCGGTATTAGAAGACGGGCCGGTAACGCGTTCTTATAGTTGTCCTTTTTAGCACGAGTCGAGTGTCAAAACTGAATCGTATATAAACTCTCTCATATTGGGGGGGGGGGGGAGAAACCCGGGCCCGTAAAAAAGTTTTTTTTTTCTTTCCGAGATGTCCAGCTATAGGTTTATCATGAATTTCACACTTTATCTCACCCCACAGTGACCGTGAAATATATACTCTCTGTTCTTCGAGAATGTTTGCATACTTCGCATAAAATAACAAGGTGTCAATTAGTTTAAAATATTATAACCAGTTTCCACAGAATGACGCATTCACCGAGCTGACATCAGCTTTTTGCAAATATTTATATATATGGCTTAACTCAGGGCCATATATATAAATATTTGTCTTTGTTCAAAAATCAACTACTTTCTTGACGAAAGTACCAAATCTCTAATCACTGCACAAGCTATATTTTCCTCCCCTATACTGAAACTATTAAATAAAAATTTTTTGTTCTCTCTTTTAACTTTCTTCTAGTTTTATTTTTGAGAAATCAATTTCTAAATTCCCCTCATCGATTGTTAATTCTTCAATTTGCAAATCCGAAATCGCTAATGACTTTTCATCGAAATTTGTTCTAATTTTTTATCCCCGTATAAAATCGACCCGTAAAATACAAGAATTTTCTAGATCCGTCAATATATGAAAATTCCACTTTTCTTAAACATCCGAATTCTGTACTCCAATTCTACCATTCCTACATTGTTACAACAGGCACCTTGGGTCGTCACAACATTGGTGTGTAACTTTTTAACTGGTTTGTAAAAGAAAATATGCCTGATACGTTTTATCAGAGATAAACGACTTCTCAGCTCCAGTAACCCATAATGCCTTTGTAAATATCTCGTCCAACAAAATGGGTACGTATAGAAGTTCCACAGGGGACATCCGTAAAGCTGAAAGCTTGATAGAAGGATTCTCCTCAATCTGTGGCTGATCATCATTTCAAACGCTTAAACAGTTTAAATTGTTATGATAACACCTGGTTGAATGATTACTCGCACCTCGGTCAAAATTGTCACTCGGACCCCTATTTCTAAACTGATTCCAACCGCCACGATACTCGAACCCGCGATCATTCCTGTCAGTGCGGTTCCTGTTCTCGAACCCTTGGTTAACATGGTTCCTCTGGGGGCCATTCCCGTATGAACTTCTATAAGCATCTCTCCTGTCATTTTGACGTTCAACTACCCCTGCATCTCTCGAATTTCCTCTTCCACGACCGTCGGTAGACCTCCTACTCACATCCCAAACTTGTCTCTCACTATTACTATTATTCGGACCCTGGTTGTCTCTCCTCAAATACCTATCTTCATACTTGGTGATCATTGAGAAGTTGGATTTCGAATCTCAATGTATTCCATCAACTGGGGTTCCAGTCGAGATATAATTTGTTCTATTAGGTTGTCTTCTGAAATATTTAGCCCCAGCCTTTTGTGTATTTTGAGTAAGTCATAAATGAAGTCCGAGGGAGCCTGACCATGACCCTGATACGACGATTAGAACCTAACTTCCAATTCAGTCTTATTCCTAACCACTGGCAAATTTTCTGTTAACGCCTCTTTTAACTGCGCGAAATCCGTAGCTTTCCCCTGCATCAACAAAGATCCAAACACTTTGTACCAGTCCAAAGCACGTCCTCTAAGACGCCCTTTGAGATACGCGCATGATAAATTGCTCGGTATCTCGTAAAACATGCCATTACTGTCAATACATTCCAGAAAATCCTCCACATTCTCTAATCCGGAGGGGGGGGGGAATCAGGCAAGAGCTTAACACTGGATCCGACTCATATCTCGGGGTTAGAGGAAAATTGATGTCATGCGGACAACTACGATGGGTGGCATTGTTGGGGAGTCGGGCTATTCGGCCCCCTCTCTCACAATCTTGCCTACCTAAAGGTGAGGGGGGGAAGCATCACCAGCAACTTTCATAATAAAAATTAGTTTTATTTTTCTTGAAAGACACTTAAACAATCACAAGGGAAACTACAAAGGGAAATCCTAGAAGTGATATATAAAGCTATCTCTCTCTCTCTCTCTCTAATCTCAATGACTAACTCTAAGTTAACCCGACTACGTGAACTAGACAGGGAGAACAAGTGCTAATGAACATATAACTAAATCTAATTTCATCTATCTTAGATCCACAATCTATCAATTTAATCTCTTATCAATTACTTCCTTGACCCACGCTATATTTGTGAATTAAATGTTCTAATATTCACACTTACGTATCAAAACAACATATCCCTAGCTCCTTCTATATTACATCTACAAAACCTAGTCTTTATGTAGTCAAAATAATTTAAAAATCATGGTTTATTTTTGAGAGGATGTGAATTAACGGGAATACTACCCCCAAAATTACCCCAAGAGGATTAGTAGAAAAATGGCGCGAATAGATCCGTCACAACCCCCTGCAAAAAACAAAAACGTGATTTATACGAGGGTCTTAATGTCCTGATAGAAATTACGTTGAAGAAATTTTACTCTGAAACTATCAAGAAATCTTAGACTTGGATTTAGCATTAACTTTTAAATGGCTGTACACTACATTAAAAAAACACTCCAAAACTATTAGCTGAATACTTATATCACTCCTATTTTTCCAATTTTACAATCATTATTTAAAGTGTACCCCATTTGTGTGAAGACCAAGGGAACACCTCCCAATGGAGGGAAAAACCCGGCCGTACACAACCCGCAAGACTTAAATATTTTAACAGCCATCCGTCGTCTTCATTCGTCAAATCTTCTATAAAAAAAGTCTTCAAAACATCACGGTCAACCACGCTGAAATGAGAACTGGATCATTGGAAGTACAAAGAGATTTTTCAATACTGTAGACATACACAAACAACATGGAATTTGCACACATATTTAAATTGTCAATTCTTTTAAATATCTAAAGATTACCAGGTTTTTATTAAAAAAATTCTACTCCAATCGTGCCGCGCTATTAGTATTATGGTTAATTATTAAAAGCTTTTATTTAACTTACAATGTATGTATGTATGTAATTTGTTCGGGTGGAATCTTGCAACTCAATTTTGAAGCTGATATCTCCCTCCCATTGAGCTGAAATTTTGTATACACGTTTAGTTTGGATGACAATGCATGTTTTGTCCATTTATATTCCGATATTGCAATTAATTAAAAAGATATTAATTAAAAAAGTTAAACTAGTTTTGGGCACCAACTTGGATATATCTGTATTGTTGTAATAATTTTATTGTTACAACAATAACAAAAGTTGGCGTCGAAAATCGGTTTTCAGCCAAACTGGAATTTCATATCGTTGCGCTATTGACTGTATTAATTAACTTTGTCTAAAAAATAATTACATTTCCACAACGTAAAAATAATCTAATTTCTACAACATATGCAATTTTTTTTACAAATTTCTATCTATTTTCTTGGATTTAAAATCAAAACAAAAAAAGTAGAGCTATTTTTCAAGTAGATTGGTTCATTGTATACCTTTCCCAACGCTGCCAAGTTAAACTGAGATGGAGTATTATAGAAATTCTAACTTTAACACCTTAACTGGTTTGCCCGTACACCTTACGGGCTACTGAAAGTTAGCCACAACCGGTTTGCCCGTGCGCTGTACAGGCATCGAAATTTTTTCTTTCTATATTTTATTTGCACAGACATTTTTATTCCTATAATAAGGTTATTAGTATAGTGTTTCTTTAGGAGATGCAGGGAGAAAGTTTGTCCATGGTACTGAACTACTCTTCATTCAGAATTTTGGTAGTGGTGAAGGTGATAATTTTTCACTGAAGGCAAGAATATATATTCTTGAAAATATTGGATAAAGAACAATGATTTACAAGGGAATGTACAATGTGTTGCCTAAGAAAAAGGAAAATGGATAGATAATCCAAAGAAGTCGATATTATCTCTAACCCCATTGGAATATAAGACTTAGTGTTACACTATTCTTCATATTGTGTGCGCATATAAATATGCACACACACACATAAAATCCTATCAATCGTATGAAAAAGAGGTATTTTTTTAAACATTTATAAACCCCGTGCACCGCGCAACGTATAACACGGGGACATACAACACAGACAGAAGAAATGATTCCAACACAAACATCCATGCCTTCTCCGGGATTCGAACCCAGTTCTTACGGCACCGCAGTCAGCTTCACTGACCACTATACCGGATGGGCGGCGGGAAAAAAAGAGGTATGAACATGAAATTTTTTGGTAAGTGGAAGAAAATATATTTTAAGATATATGTGAAATATTCTTCATAGTGCGCAGAATGTACTTATTAAAAGCAAACATTTAAGGGTTTTTGTGTTCAAAAATTATAAAATAAAAAAAGGTGAGTAAAATTTTAAACCGGAGATTAAAATAAAAATCTTCCATTTTCGCGCGTTCTGTTAATTATTATGCTTACTTACATGCAGTTAAAAAATGGGCTTTTTTGGGGAAAATTTTGGTCAAAGAATTGACCGCTTAAGCGGTTAATCTATGAAGCTCAGACAAAAAATAATTATAGAATCGGAAAGATCATTTACTTCGTCCCGATACGGTACAATGTTTTTTACAAAATAATAATATTTGTATTTCTTACGATTTTTTTTAAATATGTCAAAATCGATGCGTTTTTATGAAAATAATGTCTAAATCGACGCGCATGAATTTTTTTTGTTTAAATGAATCGACATTCCGTACTAAAACAGATCATGATTTGCTCTTTTAGAATCAGTCATTTAAAAAATAAAATGTCGAACATTTTTTTTTACGATTTTTCAAAAAATACTCAACATTTTAATATTTAATAACTTTGTCATGTATGAAGAAAATCTCATAAAACTTTTTTTTGTGTGTAGGATAATATTATCCAAGATCTGTACGAATATTGGAAGAATTCCTTAAAATTTACGGATTTAAGAAAAAATTGTGTTTTTCGTGTAGTACCCTTTTTGCGAGAATTCATTTAGCTCGACGGTTCGAAAATAACCGGCTAACACCTAGCAACAATGATGCGTTGAAGGAGATAAACAGACTAAGAAACCTGTCCAGTGATAACTAAAAAGTAAAAAATAAATTAAAAGTAAAAAAACTTTTTTAAAAACAAGCTTTTATTTAAACGTGCTAAAAAGAATAAAATAAATTTTTCTTTAAAATTTTTTTACTATCAACTTATAACGTCCTTACACAATTTATATGATATAAAAGCTTGTCGCAAGATTTACCTCTGCAGATAAACAAGTAAATTAAATAATTTGATCTGATTGATTTCAATTTCTTAAAATTTTCAAACTAAGTAAATAAGAGTGCTTTAATCTCGCGACAAGCTTTTATATCATATAAATTGTGTAATGACGTTATAAGTTGATAGTAAAAAAATTTTAAAGAAACATTTATTTTATTCTTTTTAGCGCGTTAAAATAAAAGCTTGTTTTTAAAAAGTTTTTTTTACTTTTAATTTTTTCTATCTGCGCCGCAACCCAAAATCAGATATATACTAATATATGCATCAGTATGCGAATGCATACACAATTGTATGCAATTTTCAAAACATTCAGTTGAAACAAACAATACAATGAATTCTTGCTCCCCCAGCTAAGTCTTAATAAGAAGTAAACAAATGTAATCATACAATTGTTTTCCACACTTTGGAATAAATTTAGGTATACAAAATTTTATTTTTCACTCAATTTGAAAAATGCACCGCAACGTAACGTAAAACTATATCAAAAAATATCCAACGTAGTGTAAATATAAATTAGCCAAACTATTGCTAGCAGGATTACCTTGAGGTAAAATTTTAGTTTCTTTGTATAATAAACCATTAAAATTAGTGTAGTTTTCTTTTAAGAATAAATCTATGGAGTTTTAAATTTATGAAAGGTTATAATAACTATGGTTTTCTAAAATGACCTTGAAAATTACCTAATTGAAAGGTTGAAAAGATCTTCAAAAACATAACTATAAACTGAAAAAATATTTCTCTTTTAAAAAAAAATCTATAATGTATATACTATTTTCAATTACAGCTTTATTATAAGGCGTATTGCTGAAGTTTTGTATAACATTATGTATCATTTTACCTGCATTAGTGATATATGTTTTTAATTCATTTGTTACAGTTCTAAATTTAACAGGATTTTTATGGAATTTAGGTGTTAAAAATATAAATGGAAACTTAATATTAGGAATGCCAAAACCCAATTTTCTATATTTGGCAATAATTCAATTATAATTTCTTTGTGTGACAAGTCCAATCTCTTAAAACTCTCATTGTTTAAAAAATGTTCATTAATCATATTAATATAAATATAATATTAATAATCATATTACTACAGCATAATTTCCAGGCACTTGTTTTTTTTGTAAGCAATGCCAAAATTATTTTGTAAATCATAAATCTTCTTTTTTACATCTTTATAAGTAAGTACTGATTTAGAATGATAATTAAGTTCCATAAAGTCTTTTAAAATATTGTACTTAAGATCAGTCAGTAGGGTAAAAACCATCAAATGATGGATTTTGAGTTTTTGATATTTCCAAAATCTGTATTTCATTACCTTTCTAGGGATATAACATACATGCCATATTTTCAATTAGAAGTAGGATAAATTGACTTTTAAAAAATCATAAACTGGTGGACCACGCCCCCTTTTGACAGATATTTGCCTTTTAAATATACTGAAACAACTGCAAAGCCTTCTTTTTGTTTATTCAAATGCAATTAACTTTAGATAACAGTTGACTGTTCGATTAACTGCATTAGTTTGGTGGCGGAATTTCGAGTTACAACATGTGTCCATGTGTTTTAAATTACTATTTCTTAGTATTTAGAGAAGGCTTATTTTCACAAGGTACGTTTTTTCTTCAAAACTACTATTTTCATAATTTATATTTTTTAAACTGTGTTTAAAAAATAAAATTTTTCTAAATTTACTGCATGTGAAAAAAAAACCTCCATATTTACATTATATATTCCTTATGCATTAGTGCATAATGAAGTGATATATTGAAAATATTACCAAAAAAAAACATTTGTAAGAGTACATGTGTCAAAAAACAAACAAATTTGAATAAATTCAGTGATGATAAATAAAAGTCTGTTTTTAAAAAAACTGATTTTTTTTTTAAAAAAAATAAGTTTTAGAAACTTATGTTTGCATGTGAACACACAAACACAGATGAAAGCTTTCGAAAGACGTAAAATCATGTTTTTTCAAATGCACACCAAAACCATATAGATACATTTTTTTCACATTATATTTATGATGATATATTCTTTACTTTGATATTTGTAATACATAAATGCTACAGATTTTTCTAAAATTTATAGAGATTTTGTGGTAATAGATGTAAATTTAAAAAATATCTCGTTAAACCAAACTGAAAAATGCTATGTGTGTATTTTCTGAGAATTTGAAAACTTTTTTGATGCTTTTTCTACTTAAAATATATTAACTTGATGCTAATGTGAAATTAAATGTGTTAAATACATGTTGTAATTCATAATTTTTGTGATAAAGTTACATTTCATGTTAAAAATGCATTTTTCAAAAGTTTGTTTATCAAAATGAGAGTAATTTTTTCTCAGAAAATAATGAAAGTATGCTCAAAAAATTTCAATGAAACATAACTGATATGATAAATATGTATACAGAAGTGAGATTTTATAAATTTTCCCAAAATATTTTAACATACAGCACTTATCGTAGAAAAAAGATGAAAATTTTTAGGAAATTCATAGTAATACTTTATGTTGCATGGTTTTGAAAAACCTTAACAATATATTTGAAATATATCACTTCAGCATAAATATTAAAGTCTAATTAATATTCAGACTAAATCAGAAGTCTTAATATTTGACAGTTTCTGAGAAAAATGTACACATATATATTTGATGATATATATTTGATAATGAAATGTACACATATATTTGGGATGATTTTATCCGTTGCCTGTAAAGCTTGTTATACACATAAAATTACATAAATTTCATGTTTAAAAACATAAAAACAGTTTTCTTGTTGTTTCGGATGTCATTTATGTAATATTTGAAGACACTTTTTAATTCTGATACTTTAAGAAATTGTGTTTACATGTGAAGATACAAAACATTAATGAAACGTTTCGAAACGTCTTATAATCATATATTAACTGTAGTCAAAAAATTACTTTTTTTAAATTGTGTTTTCTTTTTTCTATAAATTACTGTATTCATGAACTGGAAATTTTTATTTTATATTTCATATATGTTCTTGTGTATACTGAAGTGAAATTTTTGAAATATTCCTCAGACCTTTAGCTAAAACGCAGATGTCGTAACACAGAAAAGCAAAATTTTTATTAAATTCCTTATTGTATGCAAAAATTATATTTTTAAAAAGACTGACCAATTTTTAAAAAAAAAATCACTTCTGTATTAATTAAATGTTTATTTGACACACACACAAATTTTTAAGCTTTAGTGTTAAATAGTCTCTTAATAAAAGGTACGTAAATATATTTCAAAATGCAATGCCAGTTTTCGTTGCACTAAACTTGTTATATACCAAAAAATACACAAATTTCATGTTTAAAAACACAAAACCAGTTTTCTTGTTGTTTTTTTGGATACCATTTATGTAATATTCTAAGAATCTTTTTAATTCTGATACTTTAAGACATTGTGTTCACATGTGAGTTTATAAAACACTAATGAAACTTTTCGAAATGTCGTATAATGATGTTTTACCAAAGCCATATTTTCATGTATTGGCACATTTTCAGATTGTATTTATGATTCTTTATAGTCTACTTGGATGACTGTAATGTATCAGAAGAGAAAATTCTTCAAAACTTAATGCATAATTTGAGAAAATTGATGCAAATGCTATAAAATATCTCGATAGATAAAAAGTGAAAAATGTTATATATGTATTTTCTGAGAAATCTAAGTAAAAGAAATGAGTAAAAAATCTTAAAAGTTATTGAGAATAAGCTAATATTTGAAAAAATAGTGCAAATACAGATTGTAATTCATAATTTTTTTGATGAAGTGACATTTTATAATAAAAATGCAATTATCTCAAAACGGTGTTTTGAAAAATGTGTGCACCTTTTTCTCAAAACCTATTCAACGGAAGCACTTACAATCTTCACTGAATATTACTGATATCTAACTATATATACTGAACAGTGCGTTTATTAATATTCCTATAATAATTTTGTAAAAGTCAGTTATCGTGAAAAAAAATTACATTTTTCAAAAAATTCATAGTAATACTGTTGCGATGAATTTTTTTGAAAAAATTAAACAATATATTGGAAAAAGCTTCCCCAATCAGTTTAAATAAAAAAAATATAATTAATATACAGAAAAAAATTTAAGTCTGTACATTTAATAGTTTCAGAGAAAAAGGTACATAAAAATGCTCAATTTAACATTAGCGGGATAGGGGGTACCGACTAGTCTTAAATTTGTCAAATGCTCTCTTCTAAAGGCAAACCATATTTAACTGCAGATTTTGTAACAAAATTACATATATCATTATTAAATTTTTTAAACAGTATTATTGTTGTTACAAATAGTTCTACTAAATCTATTGCCTTTACTCATAATATTTTTTTTAAATTTTGTTCTTTATTATATTTAAGTTGTCTGAGACTACATGTTTATGATAACTATCAATAAATTCATAATAGTTCTTACATTTGCAATCGTCTATGTCAAAGATATTAAAGATAAATCTGCCCATCATTTTATTATATTTGACAGCTTTTTGATGTGTAACATCTTTCGTCTCGATTGCTGGAGATTTGTGGGAGTGATTTCGTGAAAAGGGACGGAGATGCGTAACAGGAAGTTGGGGAAGCGCGCGCTATTCAGTGAAGTTCTGTTTTATCTCCTTCATTCGGGAGGGGCTCCACCCCCTCCCCCACCCCTTGCGGTCTAGGCCGTGGGATCTTTGTTTTTGTGTTCTCACTTTAGGATCAGAGAAGAAGCTAAGTCCTTTAGGCAGAGACGTGGTTAGACAATGGCGAACGTGTTTCAATACCTGACTTCGATTGCTGCGTAAAATTTAAACGACTGGACCACAGAGCAGCTGGTGTTGCGATCTATTGCAAACAGAACACCTCACGTGTTGTGGCTCCTCATATGGATATTATTTATCGTCAATCAAGGGGACTGTGTATTGTTAGTCAAGATATTGGGGACATTTGTGCGGTAAAATGCTTATTTGAAAATGGACAAACATTGATTTCGGTGGTCGTATACATTTCTCCGAATCAAACGGTTCAAAAAATTAAAGATTTCCTGCATTTTTTACTTTTACCGTATGACGAAGGTGGTTCTGCTCTTTTTTTTTAAAAAAAAAAAAACTATCACTCGCTTCCCATGATTTTGAGTGGTAATTTTGAAGTTTTCAGTTTGCTAGAAGCCGAGCCTATCATAGCTTTTTTGAATGATGAACTCAAGCTCGAAATGGACACAAATCGAAATGTTTCGACAACTAATAGTGGTACTTTTATTGACGTTGTTTTTCAACGGTTTTTAAATACTTTGAAAACACAAGTATATGTGTCATATTTTATTTATCAGAATTTATCATTAAGGGTGTTCCCCAAATTGAACAAGAATATTTATTTTTGATAAAAAAAATTGCATTACTCCTTGTGTTAATTAAATAAAATTTTCATTAAAGATATAATTATTCCATTGAAAATTATTTCCAATCATACTCGATCCATTTTTTTCAGGATTTAAGTTGCTATTGCGAATTTACCTCGATAACATGTTAGATGCTACACATCGTATGCGACTACTGTAAGGCTCGTTTCTTTTTCTAATAATTACATTCCTAACAGGAAAAGTGACAAATGACTATTAATTACATTAGAAAAATTAACTTTATCAAGTGCTTTATTCTTGAATAATAAATTGTATTATTCTGTATTAGATTCATTAATTTTATCAATATTTATGTTGAATTTATTAACTAAAAAATTAATATCTTTAATGATATGAAATGCAGGACACACTTTTAAGCACTGATTATTTAAGATTTAATTTAACATTACAATTTCTTTTTTATTAAAACCTGTGGCGGGGCTATTCGCGAGATTTCAGTACTAATCCTCTTGGGAAACTTTGGAACTAGCATTTATACTATTTCACAGCCTTTTCAGAAAAAAACACGAGATAGTTATATGTTAATTAGTTCGACTATATAAGTCTAGATTTTGTAAATGTAAGGAGAAGGAGTTGCCAAGCTGTCACGCGTAAGTAACGTCGGTGAATTACTTCACGAACTTAGCGCGCGTTTGATAGATATAAATTATAAGAGTAAATGGTTAGATTGACAATTGAAGAAAATAGATTCAGTACCGACCTGAGGTTAGCAAGTGTTCGTCTCCTTGTATATTCTGGGAGACGGGTTTACTTACAATTGAATATTAGAATTGAATATTAGAATTAGAATAGGATTAATCGACGTATTAGGGAATCACAGTAGGTTTCTTCTTATAACTAAACTTGTGATTGTTTAAGTGTTAGTCAGTCCTAAAAAAATATAATTGTTGTAATGGCATTTGGTGAAGATATGCTTCCTTCTACACTTAGAGACGAGCAGGGCGGAGTGAGCGGGGTCCTAAATAGGACCCAGCCACCACAATGGCACCCAACGGGTTTGTCCTCAGGACATATCTCCCTTAGTCCCGAGATGGGATTCGGATCCACTTTTAGGCTCTTGCCTGATATTTGTTTTCCGGAGTTGAGAATATAGCGGAATTTTTGGAATATATAGAGAGTAATGTTAAGGTTTTATGAGATACCGAACAATTGGGCATGTTCTTATCTCAAAGGGCGTCTCAGAGGACGTGCGTTTTACTGGTATAATGTTTTTGGGTCTTCGATAGTCAAAGGAAATGCTAAGGATTTTGCGCAATTAAAAGATTTGACAGAAAATTTCCCGGTGGTTAGGAATAAGACTGAATTGGAAGTCAGGTTCTATTCGTCGTATCAGAGTCACGACCAGGCTCCTTCTGATTTTATATATGACCTGCTCAAAATACACAAAAGGTTAGGACTAAATATGTCGGAAACCAATTTAATCGACCACATTATTGCCCGTTTGGAATCACAATTGATGGAATACATATAGATTAGAAATCCAACTACTCAATTGCAGTTACTTCAGATGATAACGAAGTATAAGAATAGATATTTGAGGAGAGACAATCAAGGTTCGAGTAATAATAATAGTGAAAGACGAGCTTGGGATGTGAGTAGGAGGTCTACCGAAGGTCGTACAAGTAGAAATTGGAGAGATACAGCGGTAGTTGAACGTCAAAATGATAGGAGATAGGTATATAGAGCTTCCTATGTGACGAGACCCCAGAGGAACCATGATAATCTAGGGTTGGAGAACAGGAATCCTATTGATAGGAATGATCGCGGTTTCGAGAATCGTGGTGGACGAAATCAGTTTAGAAATAGGGGTTCGAGTGATCATTTTGGACGGGGGTCGAATAATCATTGGAATAAGGGTAGTCATAAAAATTTAAACTTTTTAAGTGTTCGAAATCAGGATCGATCGCAGGTTGATGAGAAACCTCCAATAAGGGTTTCTGCTTTACTGATGTCCCCTGTAGAACTTCTTTACGTGCCCATTTTAGTGAATGATATCTTCACTTAGGCATTATGGGATACTGGAGCCGAGAAGTCGTTCATCTCTGAAGAAACGTATCGGGCATATTTTTCTTATAAGCCAGTTAAAAAATCAAATGCAAAAGTTATAACGGCTCAGGGTGCCTGTTGCAACAATGTAGGTATGGTAGAATTAGAGATACGAATAAGAGAATTCAAGAAAAAGTGGAATTTTCATATATTAGCGGATCTAGAATAGCTTGCATTATAGGTATCGATTTTATTCGAAACTCGAAGATTACCATGAATTTTGAGGGAAAGTCATTAGCGATTCCGGATTCGCAAATCGAATAAATAAAAATCGATGAGGGGAGATTAGAAATTGATCTTTCAAATACAAAACTAAAAGAAAGTCAAAAGAGAGAATTAAAATCGTTATTTAATAGTTTTAAAGGGCTGTTCTCGGAAAAACCGGGACTTTCTCATGTATTATATCATGAAATCGATACGGGTGATAGCGCTCCTGTAGTATCCAGACTATATAAGTATGAAAGGGTTAAGCAAGTTATCATTGAGTACCATATTGAAAAAATTTTACGAGAAGTCACAATCGTACAAAGTCAATCTGCTTACGCATCTTCTTTAGTATTATGTCGTAAGAAGAACTTATTACCCCCAGACAATCCAGAGGAGTATAGATTTGCGTTGGATTATCGCAAGCTTAATGCGGTAACTAGGTACCCTAGATATCATTTGCCACTCAATGAGTATTTATATCATTCCCATAAAAGAAAGTTTCGTGGAAATCAAAATACATCCACTGAAATTGCTTCATGCAAGGAAGAAATTATAACCGACAGTTCACTGAAGCTGCAGCATTGTAATCAGATAAATTATGATGAAAGTAATATTTCAGAACATTTAACTGGAAACAGGTTGATTGACCTGGAAATTTTAATTGGTATTTTTTCCTTATAGTGTTGCCCAACTAAAAAGTGTACAGCCGGAAGCCTTTATCTTGTGGAAGATTCAAGGTTTGGATTATCTTCAAACTTTTCTTTGCACTGCAAAAATTGCAGTTTCATATCGGCATTTTGTACTTCTAAAAAGTTAGACAAAATTAATGAACTCAATACTCGTTTTGTTTATGGCTTAAGATTGATTGGTAGAGGTGTCTCAGCAGGAAGAAAACTATGTGCGGTTTTGAATCTACCTCCCTTTCTCTCAAAGCTTGCATTCCGCCAACAAGAGGAAAAAAACTCCTCAGTGCTGCTACTTCCATTGGAGAAAAAATTATGAATGACTCAGCAAAAGGTATTAGGCCATTAAAAAAATCTATACATGATACTGTAAAATGTGGTGTTTCGGTGGATGGTATCTAGCAGCGTCGTGGTTTTACTTCGCTAAATGGTTGTGTTAGTGCAATATCTGTCGATACTGGGAAAATTTTTGACTTGGAATCTTTATCTCAGTTTTGTAGAAATTGCAATTCAGACGGAGCAACAAAATGTGAAATTGCGGTGTAATCATCATAAAGGATCTTCTTCCAGTATGGAACCCGTTGGGGCTTATCGAATTTTTGAGAGGACGGAAGATCATAGAATGTTACGATACACTGACTATTATGGGGATGGAGATTCCAAAGCTTTTGATGCCGTGAAGAACAATTACCGGAAAGATTCATTACAGAGCTACAAATTAATATAGAATATTCAAAAGAGTTGGAACAATGCTTCGAAAATTGAGAGCAGAAATAAAGGACTCAGGAAAGGTAAATTGACTGATGGAAAGCTCAGAATTACTATGAATTCTATTGAAACTTATTATTGGGAATTATGAAATGCAGTCTGCTGTTACCCCTTCTTTCATTGTATCATCAAAACATCATGAAACATGACAGTAATGTCAGGTTGAAGTTGGTGTAAATTTCAGGCTAAAGCTAAGTATTGTGCATCAGGATAAATACTTGCAGGACAGTCAAATATTAACACGATAAAGCCAGTTATATGGTTGTGTGACAGAATATTTTAAAGAATGTTTGCATGAAACTCAAAATCAGACGAAACTTTTAGTATCAATTTTGCGTCGATATTACAAAGAGTTTCGTTGAGCATCAAACAGTCATTTAGCATTTAGGGCTTGCTGGTATGCAGATTTAATAATGGCTTAGGATTAATTTCCATAAAATGAAATGGGTATTGTTTCGGACTATTATACTGTGAGGAGGACAAAGCCTTGATAATGAATTACAGATTCAAACATCCTCTCTCCCAACAGCAAAACCTGCAGAAGACTTAAGTCATTCAGAAACAAAGAAATATAAAATTGAGGAAGAAGAACATATAAAACTGGAGAATTTTAAGTTTTTAATATTATTCTTATAACTTATAGTATATTTTTAAATGAGTTTTAGAATAATTACAATGCGATAATTTATGCATAAACTGGATATCCAAAACAATTATATAAAGTTCAATGAAATTTGAAAACATGTTATATTGCCCATAATTATAGCAAACCGCAGGTTAAAATCTACATTTAATCACATGTTTTTAAACTTAGAATATAGAATAATTTATGAAAATCGTTAACTGAAGTTCAAATGTATAAATATTTATTTTGAAAATATTTTAACTGTTTGCGACACTTCAGGTGGATAAATAAATACTATCAATGCAATTAAAATTACATTATGTCAATATATTTTACGCTGTTTTCCGTAAATTGAAATTTTAAAATTTATAACAATAATTTTTCAAAAAAAGGTGATGCATAGTATTTATTTCATAATTATAACTCTTTAAATATTTGGTCTTTAAAAATAAAATTCTTCTGATAATCAATTTTGAAAAATTGTCTGTGAACCTAGTCGGTGCTGTTAAATAATTTGTCAGTAACAGATTGGAACTGAGCCAATTCTTGCATCTAATCAAGTTGAGGTCAAACATATAGATTTTGATATATAAATTGTAAATTCAAAACAAATTTAGCATGACGAGAAGGTCATAATAAAGCATAATAGTGAGAGTTACACAGTGACTGATTATGTGGAAGTTCGAAACCACACAACGGAGGCTCAACTTTTATAATTGGTAGCGAAGTATGAGGAAAGACGCGGATGCACTGGATCCTATGGTCCGAGTACAAATGTTGCAAGACAAGAATGGGATTTGAGAAGGAGGCTGCCTGACAGGCGTATAGATGGATACTGGCGTGATAGGGGTTTTTTACATACGTAGATGATAAAGAGAGGATAAACCAGATTCAAACTAGTATCACAGAGTTGAAGATAAGCAAGGGTTCAAGAATAAAAGGTTCCGAAATGATCGAAGTGATCGTGAATCCTGTAATCGGAGAATGCGAAATGATGATGTCAATAGGGAAATAGAATCGAACCCTAGAAATGATGAAATAGAAGAAATTTATCTATTTAAAAGCGGTTAATATACAGAGGTAATCCTGAGATCTCATTCATAAGAGTTCTTCTTGTAGCTGTGAGAGGGAGATATGTGCAATAGTTCAGAATTGTGAAATTTTACATGACATTTGTAAAAACTGCTATTGAAACAAGTGTATAGAAATGAAATTTTTATGGAGTGCAAGTGTTTTGATTGAGTATTGATTTTGATTCAAAATAGGCTAAGGAGAAGTAAAATATTATACACTGCCTGGATCTCCCTTTTACGTAAAAAAGGGTTAACGATATCGAAACAATTGGTATTCTGTTTCAATCTGACCATCATTTAAGTACTCGTGCGATTCGTGAAACTGTAGGAATTTACAAATATTAGATACGCAAATTTTATATACTAATCTTTGTATGGATAAGGTGTGATAAAAATTGCCTAAAATTCTACTGTTTGATCAACAAGAAACTAGCATAAATATTTACACTGACACTTTGAATACCATTGAAAATGATCCAAAATTATGGAAAAAAATAATACCGTGTGATCAATCGTAGTTTTTTTACTTATGATCCTAAACCAAAACGTCAATTCATGTACTGAAACAACTCATCCACAGGCAGCCAAAGAACCTCGAATGAGCAAATCATCATTCTAAGCCGTGGTGATTGTTTTTATGATATTCATAGATTTGTAAACCTTCATTGGGTTCCTAAAGTTTAAACTATTAATCAATATCTTTAACTTCACGTTCTTGTTATATTCCGTGAAAGAAATAGGAAGGAATGAAGAATTGAGTGAAGTAGCAATTCATAGGTTTACCAACGTGGACTTATTCCAGTCATGTTTGTCAAGAGATTTCTAGATGTATAGCATCCCAGTGTTAGAGCATTCATTTTATTCACTGGATCTGGTATAAACTATATGTTTCCGAATGTGAAATCAACATTCAAATTAACGTGAGTAGAATATGTAAAAATGGAGAAGAAAAAGTAGCGCTCTGCAAGCTCACATAAAAGACTTCAGCATTATTAACAATAGATCCACACGGCTTGTAAGATTAGAGGAGGATTTATTGTCGATGATAATAAGTAAATATGTATAAATTCAAAATAAATTATTGACAGCATTAGTTTCTAAATTTAATAGTCACACCATTTTTATAAATTGTGCTAAAATCAGAAGTTATGAAATATTTTGAAAATGGACCAATATAAGTTTTTATCCTGCTATTTATCGACTCGTATAATTCTCGGATGCTTTGTTGATCATAGATTTAAATTAAGGAGCTAGAACAGTATCATGTTTAGATGGTCGGAAATGCTTCCTCGTCACAGCTAAAAAGTGCTATATTGGTAATAAATTGAGGAATCAGGTGAAACAAAATTGTCAGAAACACAGAAAGAAAAAAGAAGAAAGTGTTTGAATTAATGTTGATTTGATTTTATAAAGTGGGAAGGAAAAGGAAAATTTGTAAGGAATATTTTAAAAATGAGGTTTGATAAAACTTGAAACACAATGCGTCTTGAACAATGAAGAACACACCCCATCAGCATTTCAGCATGCAAAACCCACAAACAATCTCCCTATAATAAAATATTTAAATGTAAGCTTTGAGAGCTTTTTAAATCTAGCCAATATTCTTTTCGAATCAGTATTTAATTATCTAAAATATACTAATAAAATATACATAAACCCAAATAAAAATAAACTGTAAATAATTTTGTTAAAAAAAATCTAAATATCACAGAAATATGAATCTCTATTTAGATAACAATTGTTTTATGTTCATTATATTTTTGTTTCAGAACTATTGCGAATTTCATTATTATATAGGTAAAAGGTTTTTGTATTTCCAATAGAGATTACATAAGCATATAAAGTCATGCTTGACAGAAAAAAGATTTGACATTAATTATGCATGAAAATAAGCAGGCAACATTATTTTTAAAATGCAAAGTATAGTGAAAAATTTGAAGAAATTGAAGAATGGAAAAGAGAGTATTGGGAATTTAAGCACGGGTGATTTGAAGTTTATTGTATTATAATGCATTCATACACACACATTAGAGATTAACTCATAATTGCTTAAGTTGTATCATGAAGAAATAAAATTTGGAAACTTCAGACAGGAGTTCAATGTTGTTTATTATATAAATTAAAGAGTTTAACATTAGATACTTTCTCACATTTAAATACATCAATAACGCGTGATGAAATGCGCTAGTGAGAATTCTGTTCAGTACTTTAAACAGTTTTGTGCCTAAAGAGTGCAAGTGTTCTAAAGTATGCCTAAGAAAATATTAATAGATGTGTAGTGTACTTTCGAATATCGGATCATCCCTCCATTAATCATAATATGGATCATCATAATCACTGAAATGATCCTTTGTTTTAGAATTGAGGTAAATTCGAAGAATGGAAGGTACCGTTAAACCTCAAATATAGGTGACCAGGACGTGAGAAAACGATCTCAGTGTATGATTGGCGCCATCACCGAAGCAAAGTCGCGACTCATTGGCGCACAAAATCGTGGATCCTCGGCAGGCAAAGTCGCCGAACCACTCGGCAGCAAAGTCGCCAGACTCACTGGCGCAGCAAAGTCGTCGAACCCACTGGCGCAGCAAAATCGTCAGACTCACTTGACGCAATAGGCATCTCCCACGCTCGTCATAACAACAAATATCTCGTTCGTTCGCCTATCCAACGACTCACTGGTGATGCAGTACTGTGGTGGAATCTAAATAAGCCAGTAACAGTCTCCGGACCCGCGTTCTTTGATTGTAAAATTTAAAAAAAAATTTAACTTTAAATAATTTTTTTTAACGCTGCCTGTGCTTTCTATAAAAGTGGAGGATATTTCGGCTGTTAAAATTCCAGCTTTTGTTTCATCAGACCCCGCATTATGGTTCGGAATGCTTGAATCAACCTTCGAACTGGCAATTCCAAAGCCGATAACCGACGAACGCACTAAATATAATTATTGCGTAGCGCATTTGTCTCCCGATGCGGCAATGGCCGTTCGAGACGTAATTCTTTCACCTGGAAGCACAAATCCACATTCTAAATTGAAAGAGGAAGTCATTGCTCGATGCGGTGAAAGCAAAAGCCAGGAAATTCGCCGACTTTTAGCCGGAGAACAGCTAGGAGACAGAAAGCCATCGGAATTATTTCGTGTGATGCAGCGACGCTCAGAATCGCACAATGTGGCAGATTCACTTATCTTGGAATTATTTCTACAGCAGTTACCGCCTAATGTTCAATCTATCCTTGCAAGTATTCAACCTCTCACAGCTCAAAAAGCTTCAGAAGTAGCTGATCGCATTTTAGAGGTAACACCTGCACAGGTAAGTGCTGCATCAAAATATTCCAGTGCCAATTCTGATAATTGTAGTGAATCGGAACTCCTCAAAGAGTTAAAATTTTTACGGCAGGAAGTGAAAGAACTTCGACGATCGAGAAGTTTTTCAAGAAATCGTTTCAATTCTCGCAATCGCGGGAAAAGCCCTAAGCCAATAGCATCAAATTTATGTTGGTATCATTATAAATTTGCCGCAAAGGCAAGAAAATGTATTCAGCCCTGTTCTTTCCAGGGAAACTTGAACGGGCAGGAGTAGCGGCGACTTATGCCTTGCCTTCGACTTCCTGTCGCCTTTTCGTTCGCGATCGTAAATCCAACATTTGTTTTCTTGCTGATACCGGAAGCGATTGCTCAATCCTTCCCGCTAATAAAACTCAAAAACAATCTACTCCAGTGCAAACTTTTATTGCTGCGAATGGTACACCCATTCAAGTGTATGGCCGTAAATTAATGTCATTAGATTTAGGATTAAGAAAAAATTTTGTTTTTGCATTTTTTATTTGTAATGTGTCTAATGCTATTATTGGTGCAGATTTCTTACATTATTTCAATATAAAACCTGACTTAAGAAATCGTAGTTTATTTGATACTTCTACAAAATTAAATTGTAATTGTATTGTTAGAAACTCTAATATTTTCTCTATTAAAACTCATGTTATTGATAATGATTCTTCTAAATTGTTGAATGATTTTCCAAATATTGTAAAACCACCTTGTGCAAACCAAACAGTTAAACATAATGTAGTTCACTATATTGATACTTTTGGACCACCTGTTTGCGCTAAACCGCGTCGCATGGCTCCAGACAGGTTAAAAATTGCGAAAATGGAATTTCAGCAAATGCTGGATTTATGCCACATGCGCCCATCCAGCAGTAATTATTCTTCCCCATTGCATATGGTTCCTAAAAAGGAAAGCAATGATTGGTGCCCTGTTGGCGATTTTAGAGCATTAAATGCTCAAACTAAAAAGGATAAATATCCGATTCCTAGCATTCTCGATTTCACAAGTGAACTACATGGGGCAAAAATATTTTCTCACATTGATCTCGTTAAAGCTTTTCACCAAATACCGATTGCTTCCGAGGATATACATAAAACTGCTATTTGTACTCCATTTGGTCTCTTCGAAAGCACTCGGATGCAGTTTGGTTTGTGCAATGCGGCTAGTACTTTTCAAAGATTTATTGATAAAGTTACTCGTGGTTTAAAAGGTGTTTATGCATTTATTGATGATATTTTAATTGCATCTGAAAATATTGAAGAACATACTACTCATCTTCGTGCACTTTTTGAAAGACTTGATTATTATGGCTTAACAATTAAACCTTCAAAGTGTAATTTCGGAGTGGATAGTTTAAAATTTCTTGGATTTCAAGTTTCCAGCGAAGGTATTTCACCCCTTCCTGATCAAGTCGATGCTATTCAAAAGTTTCCTAGGCCTAATACTATAACACAATTGCCTAGATTTTTAGGAATGTATAATTTTTATCGTAGATTCATTCCTAAAGCAGCCCACATTTTAGCACCCCTAATAAAATTTTTAGAAGGTCACACAAGCAAAAAGAAACGTTCTCGTTCATCTAAAAATCCTCAAACCCCTCTTGAATGGACTGAAGAAGCGGAAAATTCATTTATCGCTGCTAAGACAGCATTAGCTGATGCAACTCTTCTTAAGCATCCGATTCCTAGTGCTCCTTTAAGTGTTTGGACCGATGCGTCAAATTTCGCCATTGGCAGTTCCTTGATGCAGCTCTCTAACGGTAACTGGGAACCAATAGCATTTTTATCTTTAAAACTTTCTAAAACTCAACAAAATTGGTCTACTTATGATCGAGAACTTTTAGCTATATATACTTCAATTAAAAAGTTTAGACACATGCTTGAAGGCCGTGAATTTAGCATATATACTGATCAAAAACATCTAACTTGTGCTTTCAAGCAGAAACCAGAAAAATGTACCCCACGTCAACTCAGACATCTAGATTATATTTCACAATTTTCTACCGATATTCGCTATGTAATCGGAACAGAAAACAAAGTTGCAGATGCATTATCTAGAATAGAAATTGATGCAATTATAAAACCACCCAGTTTAGATTACAAAAAGTTTGCTCAAACCCAACTTCAGGATAATGAAATTCAATCCTTCCTTCAACCAGATTCTTCTATTAAACTAGAAAAACAATATTTTCCTCTTGAAGATGTTTCTTTGTATTGCGATAAATCACTAGAAACCCCTCGACCTTTCGTCCCTAAAATTCTCAGACAAGTGGTATTTCAAAATTTGCATTTCCTATCTCATCCTGGAATTTCAGCTACTACTAATTTAATTTCTAAGCGTTTCTTTTGGCCAGGAATGAGGAAAGACATTAAAAACAGAGTTCGAGTTTGTGAAAAATGTCAGCGAGTGAAAGTATTCACACATACCAAAGCTCCACTTAGCACATTTGCTCTACCCGATGCTCGATTTGCACATATTCATATTGATTTTATTGGACCATATCCACCATCCGAAGTATATATATATTGTCTTACTATCATAGATAGGTATACCAGGTGGCCTGAAGTTATTCCTACCGAAAACATGTTGGCAGAAACCACTGCTCGTGCACTTTTAAATGGTTGGATTTCCCGTTTCGGCACACCTGTTACAATTACAACTACTGATCAGGGAACAAATTTTGAATCTTCTCTAATGAGAGAGTTTACAAACATGTTGGGCAGCCATAGAATCCATTCAGCTTCTTACCATCGCCAAAGTAATGGAATGATAGAACGATTCCACAGGCATCTCAAAAGTGCTATTATTGCCCATGAGGACACTGGTTGGTCCGATATTTTGCCTATCGTATTGTTAGGATTACGTTCAGCAATGAAAAACGATTTAAAAGCAACAAGCTCTCAACTAGTTTATGATACTACTTTACGTTTACCATCTGATCTCATATCTACAGAATCTTTTCAGACGTCTGTGAACCCCACTTATGTTTCAAAATTAATAACTATGATGAGAAAACTTAGCCCAATATCCCCTGTTTCTCACAGTTGTACGAAAAGTTATGTACATCAATCATTAAATTCATGCACACACGTTTTTCTTAGAAATGACAAAATTCGACCCCCTTTAACCCCTCCTTATACTGGACCTCATTTGGTTAAAAGTAGATCCGATAAAAATTTTGTCATTGATATAAATAATAAAAATGTAACTGTCACTATAGACAGATGCAAGCCAGCTTTTGAATTTTCAGAAGACTTTAATTCACAAAAGGAATGTTCAGATTTCGCCCCACCTCTCACTAAGCAACAAATTAAAGATAAAACTGTTGTTGATAAATATACTAGAACCACGCGTTCTGATAGACATGTACATTTTCCTAAAAGATTGACTTAATAATTCAAAATTTTTCTTAGTATAATTTATATCTCTAATCGTATTGTGTATAAATAATTTTGTGTGTGTGTGTGTGTGCAATTTATGTATTTTGCAGTGCTTTATTTTTGTATATATTTTCATGCCGTTCCCTTCGTCACTGGGGGATACTCTGTAGTGTACTTTCATAATATCGGATCATCATAAATCACCATTAATTATAATATCGGATCATCATAAATCACCAAGTGATCACTTTTTTCTAGAGGTAAGTTACGCGCTTACGAATCGGAAGGTACCGAGTTCAAACCTCCGATAGATGTTTATAATCCATATACTAATGATCTTTGAAATAAACTTAATTGAACGAACATCATTAATTATACGTAACATGTCTACACGATGATTCCAGACATTTGTACATATAATTTAGTATATAACTCAGTATTTCAAATTGAAAGCATAATTTATTTTCAATAAACACCTTTTGCACACATAAATCCTTATTCAAAAAATAATTTTAAATAAAATATAATATTTATATACATAGCAAATACAATTATGATAGAGAGAGAATCTGTACACAAGAACTATACTTAGCTATTAAATAATATCGAAAATTTATTTTCTGATTAAAGGACTGTAATAATCTCTTCAATTGTTCCAATGAACGCACTCTTCAAAATATTCTGCAACAAAAATCATTCTTATAATCATATTCTGAATTACGACCATAAGGTTTTAATGTATTAAAAATTATTTGTTTTCGGATTTGTGTCATATTTTATGTACCCGATTTCATAAATATTGAAGTTAGATTTGAGTATAAATACGGTATTTTATATTATTAAAGTATTAAAAAATAAATTTACTTGTTAATTAATCAGTATATTCATTCATTTAAAATTTTAAGTTTTAACAAGATGAATAAATTTGTATTACCTTTTCAAGCTATGTAATTATAAAAAGTTGCTTAACAATTCTGCACCTGAAATTTGTGAAATTTATTTTTCTCAACCTTTACAAGGAAATTTGCTGCTTCTTATAATGAATTTATATCTGATTGTTTCCTCGTGTAACAATATACAACTTATTCAATCAATTGTTTAACTGAGTATAAATATCCTCTCTATTGTTCTTACTGAATTTATTCAAAATTAAACTATTATTTTGAGCCTTATTTTCTTGTTATCGCAAAAATGGGTCAAAAAAGGAAATCCCTTAGAGAAAAGCTTGTGAAAAAAATTTAAATGGTTCAGAATAATGAAGAATTTTGTATAAATTCAAAACATAACGATTAATTAAATGCCAAAGCCTTGTGAAAATGCAATTCCATGAATGAAATTTGAAAAAAGTAGTAACACTCACTTTAAAATAACCTACACTGCCTAGATATAAACATGCAATTATCCTTTAAAAGGAAATAAAGATAACATTTTCCATACGATCATAGAGTTTTGCTGATAAGAATATAATGATTCCTGTTTATTGAATAAAAGTTAATGTTTCTTGAAATGTGCAAAGAGGAAGAGAATAAGAGATGCTTATTATTTCTCTAAGCTTTTAACAACATGCGTCCTGCATAATTGAGTCCTTTAAGTAGTTTTAAAAAGCAAAGTTGATAAAAATGTATTCAATTTTCGATTGTTTGTTAATGTAAGTAAGTTAGTGTCCTGTAATATCTCCCCGCCCTGTTCTTTTTTCTCAGGGAATATACCATTTTTAAACATACTGTTATAATCTGCATGCTTTAAAGTAAAGAATATATCAAGGAAAGTCAAAAATTAAAGAGACTACAATTTCTCGTTCCAACGTTTGGCAACAAATATAGTATCCAGCGCCGAATGAGAGGTAGTCGACAATGCTTTTGTAGAACATATATCACTCGTCTTTCCTTGTACTCGTTGGGATGAAGCAGGTCGCTCGACATGGTAGTACCATTGTCGATCTGCACTGAGGAGGGAAGGAGGATAGTGATTCAGTTCTTGTTGGCGGGAGATGTGAAACCTGTGAAAATTATTCGTCGCATGCAATTGCAGTATGGTGACGGCTGTTTATCGCGAAGCAAGACCTACGAACGGATATAGCACTCCTAACACGGAAGAACTTCCTTGTGCGATGACGAAAGATCGGGCCATCTATCATCGTCAACCACTGAGGGTCGTTGTGGTTAAGGGTATATTCAGGGAAGGTATAGGTAATACTAAGCAAGGCATCACACCTTCCAAAAACAAAAAAGCGATTCCTGATTCGTGCAGATAGATAATGAAGCTGTCATGTTGAACGGTCTCCTGCACTCCAACGACTCCTACTTCAAAGACTAGTGTTATAGAATTGTTGCTGACTACTACTCATCAAACACTATTAGCGCTGTTCCCAAACATTTTAAAGATGATTTACAAAAGTCCCTTTACTTTTTAACTTTCCCTCTTACATCATATAGCTTTATGTTCACTCCTTATCGTTGAGCACATAAATGTTGAAGAACTAAAGCATCTTCAGAAAAAAGTTGCCATTCGCTTAGAAAAGGGAATAATTCATATTTTCATTATTTTATTTGCCTGTGTATACGAATAAAACATTAAGTCGGCTTCTTGATAATTATCATTACATAGACATGAAAAATACGGACATAATATTCCCTCGACATACCTCACTTTTTTTCCAAAAACCTGAAATGTGGGAGGAATAGCAGCGTCAAAATAGCGTTAACATGTACATCATTAAAATTAATTAAGTTATAAATACATTATAGGATTTATTCATTTCCCTAATATGAGAGAGAGAGAGAAATCAATCTTTAATTTTATTACCTAATCAAAATTTAGTAAACTAGAAAATAAATAAATCAGGAAATACATCATTAAACAATAATACATACGTTATCTTAAAAACATATAGCAATCCAAAATGAAAAACTTTAAAACCACAGTTTTTTATCATTACCACATACTTTGTTAATAACATATATTAAACTGCATTGCATATATTTTCTACATTTAAAATATTTTTTGAAAATTTGCATATGAATAATTTCAAATTACATGCATCATCCTTACTTAAGAACCCTATTATTAGTATCTATTATTTAACAATTTTTTTTTCATTTTCTTATGTGTTCTTGTCTTTCAAAATTTCAGCTATATTTTACATACTTTGAGTTTTAAAATTGTGGAATTAAAAATATGTTAATAGACGATAAAAAACATTAATTCTTCAGTAGGGTACAGAAAATTTAAAACAACAAATTTGCTATTATAGTTTAATTTAAAAGAACAACGTACTAATACTTCTTGAGTATTAGGTTAAATATAATAAATTTTGTAATCTAAATATGGTACTTCATCTTTAATTTTAGATATTATTATTTAGAAATCCTGTCTTTTTTATAAATCAAGAGGTGAGAGTTATAATAATGTTTTTTAATATAACCAGACGTTGAATGCTATGACTTAGATATCATTTCCTTATGTATGTATATATATATATATATATATATATATATACAAACAGTATATATTTTACCATATAATAAGAAATAACCTAGTGTCATATGTACGCAATAATTCCCTTTAATTTCATCTTAACAACATTTCATTTGTAATATTTCTTACTTATCCTTCAGGACTCTGACTTAGTAATTAATTATTAGCTTCCGGCCTAACAGAAACCATCGTGTAACTGTATATCTTAAAAATTAACAGCTCGGCGTTTTTAAAGCAATCTTTTAGGTAAGTTTCAATCATACGATATCTTTCCACCAATAGCAAACGCCTTCCACAGAAATAACGCGAATTGCAAGTCTTTCTGTTTCCGTATCATATAAAATAAGAAGACTTCCTTAAAATTTCAGCCCGTCTTTTGTAAATAGTGTATTAATAGGAGTATGTGTCAACAAAAAAAAGACTGCCTTGTCAGTGACATCAACAGCCTAAATATAATCATCGTTAACGGAGGCATTTCCACACACACGTGATTGTCACGATCTCATCACGATCTCACATACATACAGACGATCACCTTTTATATCCATGCAAAGATTGCTAAAAAAAGGAAGCCTTTCTGAATCAATGCTGTTTTTTATTGATTCCTCTAACGTCGTAAATTCAAATCGTACACAATCCCAGTTAGGAACAATATCACCTGATTATTACATAAAATAATACAAATACTTCTAACTTGATAACAACACAAATCGTGTGTGTCTAAAGTCTGTGTACACTGGAAAAAATTTTTACATTAATGGGTTATAACTAAAAGTTAATACTTTTTCTGCTATTCCCTTCTTTCTATAATTCTATGAACATAGTTTGCAGTGATTAAACTATCTTAGTTGTCTCATCTGTGTTTCTTTTGTTTCTTTCTTCTACTATGACAGATTTCAGCATTCTCTTGGATGTTATTACGTTCTCTCTGATTGTCCACTTGAGTAAATAGCATGAATACTGTATTATGTTCAAGTTTGGGGACTGGGATAGCTTACGGAATTGGTTTGGAACATGGTAGAACAGCCATGGCTTCCAGATGTAAGCAATTTGCTTTGTATCTTTATTCTGCTGAAAGTAAAAACCATCACTCACACCAAGTTTCTCTGATCTTGCTCTGAAATTTTACTTCCATAAGTATAAGTGATCAATTGTGAACATTATTGTTTCAATAAACCTCAGACTAACAAATCAAAAGTCTCATATGCACCCCCAAAAGTTACAGTCAAAAACGATTATCTTTTTTAATATCTGTGCAAGGAATTTTTACAATTATATTTTTGTCCCTTTTGATGCAAAAAATTCAAAAATTACTTTGAGTTAAATATATTGCATTTTTTCAACAAATATATGTCTCTTTTAGGTGTTTTTTAGTAAAAGTTTTGTTCTCTTAGATCTGTTCATTCTAGACATGAATGACGTCTTGGGTGCAACTCGGTAATAATAGTTATCCTTTTTCAGTTTTCTTAGAATTGTAGTTCAAGCCACGCTTTTTTGCAATATCTCAGCTACACTTTAAGCTAATTGTGAAGCTTATAGTCTTGGACTTAACTTTATTAGAACGTATTTCAAAGCAAGATTATCGAGGTGACACTGCAGAAATGTGGCCAGGTCTTGGCTTAGACGTTAAAATTTTAAGTGATTTGTAGCTTAAGGATCCTTTTTGAACCAATGAATATTTCCTATTAAAAGTTTCAAAAAATATTTTAAAAATTTTCTCCCTTTTTGAAGATTTATGATTTCAATAATATCTCGATCTCTTTTGTGTTAGTTGTCAAGGAATCACACAAGCTTTCACACCTCAAATGTTAAATAAATCGTAAATTAAACTTATAATTACTTAAAGACATGATTAAATGCAATTTTGTTCCAATAAAATGTCTTTAAAAGCTTTATTTTATAAGTGTATGCAGACTTTTGGTGGAGGTTGAAAATGATTATTTGGTTATTCTTGTTTTTTGAGATTAAGGTGAATTTTTACTTTTTTTAATAATGAAATTTTGAAGAATCCCTGACAGGTATGTTGATTTTTTTAGACGAAATTATAATAGAATTATAGCATAAACACATAACATGATTGCCTGTACGCAGACTTTTACAGGCAAGAGTATGTATTTGGAATGACTTGTGTTAAATTTCAGATAAAATCTGACAAAATTATGTAATCTGAATAGCGTGAAGCTCTACAGATCCAAGGTAAGGTTCATTTGAATTTGTATTTTTACGAAGATAAGAATAATTATTTTTAAAGAAAAGCTTCTTCGTATTGTTATGAAGTATACAGATATAGATATAGGTATAGATATAGATTTAATTATGTTTAAATGTTTAAATATGTTTCACAATATATGCAACCTCATTACTATCTCTCCATTTACAGTACATTTTAAACATATTTAAAAGAAATAGAAATGTTAAATAGAAATGCGAAATTTTCATGCTCTGTGAAATTATTTATGAATTTTTCGCTACATAAATTGAAGAGTTGTTAAATAATGAATATCATTTTCTTTTCTGTTTTCTTAACAATCAAATTCAGCGGAATATTCTCGGCAACCCATACCTATAATAATAATAATGAAAATATTCATATTTTTCCGTGACTGATTTTTGCTATTTTGTATTTTTTATACAAAATGCCAATTATTCGGATACATTTCCTACAATTTTAGTAACACAATCCTTTTGCCCAACTATTTTTTTTCTTTATCGAGTTCCTTTCCCTCTCTGAAACTTTTCTACCTATATCTTCTTCCGAACTTGCGGCCCGCTCTAACAAAGCAAACTGTTGAGCATCCTTAATCCCACCCCCATCAAAATGTGCAGATACAGAATCTTAGACTAGAAAGGTGGCGCTGGGTGCACATCTCAAAAAGAGGAAGACCGATCGCGCGCGTTTCAGAACTTGGGACGAAATCAGAACGAACTCCAATTTGGAAGCGTGAGCTTTTTCCTACGTGTTCGTCATTTTTCCGTGACGAAAAAGTTTGGTCTGAGTGTCCTTCGCATGACAATGGCTCAAAGGATCTGTGTTGTTCTCTTCCTAGTGATTTTTTGCTCCGTGGTGAATAGCTTGGGCGAAAAATTCGAGAAGGAAAGAGCGGTTGGTGTTCCATTTTATTGTAAGTTTTTTTTCCTTAGAGAAGTTAATTAAATATCACCAAACTTGGGCACTAATTTTTGGATATTATTTATTAGCATTTTTAGTTTAATTCAGAATTTATATAAATCTTCCCACATTACATGCCTGTTTATTTACCAAATATCTCTTTTAAATGCTTATGAGGAGTACAGTGCATAATTCCTTAATAGAGGGAAATTATTTCATCTCTTTGTTTTGTTTTTCAGAGGAGAAATATATTGAACTTTAAAATAATAAGAAGTTTATTATTTATTTAATTTTGTTAAGGAGTTTTTAAATTTTTACCATACTTATACAATTACTTTGAATTAATTATATTTTTTTCTATTATAAAAGTTCTTAAGACTTTCCTACGTTTAATGTTTTTGTACTAAAACTCTTTCTAAAACAATTAGTCGCTGATTCTTTAACTCCTACATGAGGAGCCTTTTTCTGTTTAGATTTCTTTTAGTGAATAAATTTGTCAAACTTTATTATTCTTGGGCAATTGTTTTATATATATATATATATATATATATATATATATATATATATATATATATATATATATGTATATATATATATATTCCTTGAATTTATTATTATTATTTGGTTGCTGATGTTCTTAAAGCTTTCCCACGTTCAGTATTTATGTACAAAATCTTTCTTTTTCGGAATGTTTATGTGGTGCTGAGGTTATATTACCTAAAAGTACAAAAAATTTCCTCTAAATTTTATTGACGGGAAAGGGTAAACAAATTTCTAAGACTTTACCATATTTAAAGATTTATGATTACGAACTTTTTAACATGATTTAATAAGCTTCACTTGCATGTAATGAAATCTTTGAACTCAAGTTTTACCCATTTTAAAAGGTCAGATTAATTCCAAATTTTGCACACTTGTAAAGGACAACACAATAATTTCATAACGTTGTTTCATTTTCCTGGTCAGGATCATAAGGAAGAACGATTTCCAGATTTGTTGACTAATTCAGTTTACCATTTCCAGATTTGGTGTCTAAATCCGTATATCATTTTCAGATTTGACGACTAATTCCCTACAAAGCGTTCTTTTTGCTATATTGATGGTCCTTACTGTCGACTCCTCTAATTACCTCAGAATTCTGATAGTACTTTAGTAATATTTCTCTTTAAGTTAAGGATATCAATAACTAACTAATCCTAAAATATATCCGTATGTCCTTGTTTTTGAAAAGTGCCAACATCTGAGACACATCAATGACTTTAATTTTTTTATAAAGAATCATCGACTTTTATAAGATCTTCTCTGGCTGATTCACATGAAATTTCAAGTACGTCTCTTTATTTTAATTTTTATTCAATGAATTATGTATGTATTGGTCAAATATTTTTCTCAATTATTGGCACGTTTAGAAAAAAAAATGTTTGCAAAGAATCATAGCCTTTTAGGTAAGAGGACTCTGTTTAAGAATTTATATCATACGAGCTTTTTACCTTCTCTTGAAAACTTGCGAAAAGAGTTCAATATCTTCCTTTACAAGAATACATAAAAAAATTTAATGAGTACCCCATAGAACGACGGTGTTTGATAACAGTCGAGACCGAAAACAATCAATCGGTCTTGACAAGTGAAGTCTTCTACAGCTGAAGTATAATACTGACTGAGTTCAAGTAAGCAACCGCTATTTATACTCTTCGCTGTTACCTTCCAATGCTTTCTTGAAAAACTCACTTAAGCCATAGATCACAATGGCATAGACTTTTCTAGTGATTTCGAAGAGTATCAAAAACGTCGCCAAGACTTCAGCATGGTTGCTAAGTTACCAAAAATGATGACAACTTCGCAATATCTGCAATGTTTTTCCAAGTTCCCATTGGAACGCCATTTTAAAGTATGGAACAACATTGCTTTCTTATATTACAGTTTTTATCATAAAATAAATGAAATAGAAAGGAATATTAACTTATTAAATAATTCAAACTATTTTAAAAATAAATCAAGTATTAATTACAAAAAATCCGTAACAATTTTTTTATGAAAAGGATGTTAGTGGCAACAATGCCCTACCTTTTTATTAGAGTTTTTTTCCGGCATGATAACTAACTCATGTTGAGCCAATCTTGGAATACATAATTTTCTACAAAAAAATATATTTTGCTAAGTAATTACAATAGATTAGTTTTAGAATTTGTATCATAACTGGTAATTGATTTGTAAAAATATTATTAACTAAACGTGAGTTCCTCAGAAAATATGCAGAATTTTTATTTTACATAAGTATGTGATTTTAGGGATTTTTGGTTGCAGAAATAAAACATAAGAAAATCTCAGCTCTTTTCCATTTATAAATTTAACAAAAAGAGTAAGAAGTACATATAAGAGATATATGTAATTGGTGAAGCACAGCTAATATTATATATCTATACGCGGGTATACTTAAAAATAAAACAAATGCATCTACAACAATGGTGTTATCTATTTTTTTCTTGAAAGAAAATGCCCTGCTTTTGACACAAATTTCATTTTTGGACCACCTCCTACACAATGGGATTTTTTAGAAATTAATAAAAAAACTCATCTTGGATGTTAGCATAAACACATAAATGATCACTGTAATATTGTTCTTTTAGAAATATTTAAATATATTTTATAAGAAAAGTAAATTTTGTGTTTCATATTACTGCAAAATACTTAATATATGTTATTTGTTTAATACTTTGTAAACATTAAAATTTTTAAGAGATTAATTAATATATTTTTTTAAAAAAAGAAATTAGTGTGAAGCTAATAGTGTATATCATAATACATTAATTAATGTTTGTCATAGCATCTGTTGTACTGAATGAGAAATATTGTGATTATAAAGTAAAATATCCTAGAAATTTTCATTGAAATTTATAAAGAAAAGGGGAAAGCCAGAATCAGTAAGACATTTTTCTTAATTATTAAATGAGACAATTTTGCTTATGATACCCTACATGGATAAATATTGTGTCAGACTGACCACTTGATGGAAACATCTGCACACACCCTGCGCCTAAGGTCACGTAAGCTGACATAGGCACAGTAGACCTTGACTTTTATGGCCTGTTGCACCACTGATATCAGTTTAGTACATAGTTAAAAGAATCAAATGCTTCACAACTTCAATAAATGTGTATAAAATGAAAAGAGAAAATATAAATTATTTAAATCATAATCATTATGATTTTCCTAGAAATGAAATTAATGTGTTTGGCAACAATCAGCTTATTAAATATAATCAATAATTCCTTAAATAAACTCGGAGTTAATGAAACACATGAAATCACATGACTTGGACACGACGTGTTTAATATAAACAAGATATTTAAAATGGCAAAGTATTTTATTTTGGACACGTTATACTAATAAAATAATTATATTTCACTATTAATGTGTCATTGGAAATGAACCATACTAATAAAAACCTTGTATTTTTCTTTCAGATTCTTCTAATTCAAACAGAATGTGTAGAGAAAATACTCAACTAAGCAATGGTTAGTATGTTTGATTTTATAACTTCCACTTATTAATTAAATTTTTGTTTTTATTATCTTGAATTTTTCACCGATTCAATAGAATTCTAGGAGCAACATAAACCTTTTTTAGTGGTGGTATTATATAGTGAAAAAATATAAAATACTCCTTCTGTAGCTCGATAAAGGATTTTCTATCTAGTACTTGAAATATAAGGCTTCAAAAGAAAAATATACTTTCAGACACAAAAATAACTGAAACAAAATTAAAAAAATATTTTTTTGGAAAAGTACACTGCTGGCCATCGTAAATGCAACACCAAGAAAGACAAAAAATAGCACAACAAAATTTATATGGTAGATAACATGTTGACCAAGTATCCAATAATTAAATTTATAGAATTCTGTGAAGTTCCTGCCAGAATCAGTAGCCAGAGTAGCCGCCATTGTTGGAGATCACCGCTGCCACATGTCTCGGCATTGATTCAAAGAGACTTTGAATGTGTTCTTGGGGTACAACAGACCAAGCAACTTCCAAACGTGGCTGAAGTTCATATCGTATAGCAGCTGGGGGTGTAATCTGGGTCAATCGTTGAGCAACCATGGACCACATATTTTCTATCGGCGAAAGAATCGGAGAGCGAGCCGGCCAGGGAAGCAATTCAATTTGGTGATTGACTAAGAACCTTTGGACAATGCGTTCCACGTGTGGTCACACATTATCCTGTTGAAATATGGCTGTGACCAAGCCCTGAAGGTAAGGAAGGGAAACTGGTTCCGACCCGTCGGAGACGTAGCATTAGCTCTATAAAGTACCTGCATTGGGTACTAGAGGAGTGCGAGAGTGATATCCAATACCGCCCCATACCATAATACCAGGAGCAGGACCAGTTTGGCGGTGCATAACGTAGCTGTTCAGCATCCTTTCTCCACGGTGTCCTCAGACTCGAATCCGACCATCGTGTTGTTGCAGACAGATACGTGACTCGTCAGTAAATACAACTTCATTCCATTCTGCCAACCTCATCCTTCTTTCATCGCACCATTGGCGATGGAGACGTCTGTGGTTCTGCGTCAAGGGTAGACCAATCAATGGACCTCTTGAGGACAGACCGATCTGTTGTAAAAGGCGTCGAATGGTACGCGCAGACACTGAATGATGCGTTACAGACTCAATATGCTGCGCTATGGTTCGTGATGTGACTGAGCGATCCATCACTGCCATGCGCACAATTTGCCTGTCCTCACGTGAAGTGGTGTACAGAGGTGGATGCAATCGACCACGTCAGTCCGTCATACCCTCCTGAATTTAACGGTCACATATCCGCATTACAATTGTTTGGTTTCGTCCAACACTACTACCGATTTCCCTGGAAGATAATCCACATTCTCGGTAGGCCTCTATCCTTCCTCTGTCGAACTCGGATACTTCATCAAAAGCTGATCACTCTTTTCTACGAGACATAACTGATCGTTTTTTCAAAAAAAAACCACAAGAAAAACACAATTGCTGAACTTGAAATTGACGAAATCTCCAAGCCTTAAATAGCGCTTTGAGGTGGCGCCACAGGCATGCGTGATGTGTGTCTGCGCTGAAATTCTAATAATTTGCATATCTCACCTCTGCTAATGCATGTTGTAAATTTCATGTTATTTGCGTGCTTCCTTCAGGGTTTTGCTTTTACGGTGGCCAGCAGTGTACTTTAAATGTCAAAAAAATTAATAAATAAATAGATACATGCTGTTTGCATTGATTCTATTTGTAATTACTCTTAAATTCTTCTTTTACAAGAAACGTTCAAAAGTTTGATTAATTGTTAAAACAGGGGTCGGCAAACTATGGCACGCGTGCCAGATGTAGCATGTGGAGGAATTCTCAGCAGCCCGCCACAACTCTTTATAATGTTATAAGATACAGCTAAATCGCTCTGTCTTTCCTTTCAACGCCTCGTACATCTTTATGTAAATGTTTTATTTTCCACTTTCAATTCTCCGTCATAAAACGATTCTGCTGAATCAGCTTGCTTGTAGTTTGTGAGCTTTATGTAAAAAAAGACATTTTTTGTTTAAATGTGATTTATTATTATTGGTAAATTTTTTCAAGGCAAACCAAAATTATTGTGTAATACTTGTAGAATGAATTATCATTCATTACTACACGGTGAATAAAAAAGGAAAGCATTTCGTCCTTTACCCACCAAAAGCTTGGGCTTCGACAAAAGAAAAAACAAATGTCTTAGGTACAAATCAAAATTCAAGGTATCCGAACACGTTGAAATGACAAAATTCTGTCAAAAACACATTTGTTTTGTTTTTTATTTTATTGAACAGATCTATCTTTTAGCTTTCCAAAAATTATAATCAGTTTTATAAAATTAAAAAAAACCGGAAGTGTGTTTTTAATCTACCGGATGTAGGCATTTAAATGGTTCAAAATCTGTCAAAAATTAGTTTAAGGAGCAGTTCTTTTGGAAATACAGTTTTAAAATTCTTTTTAAGAAACAATACAAATAATTTAGTGTTTTAAAATTTTGCGGCAACACAACATTTCTTCCAATAGTTTGGCAATAAGTGGTTGTGTTTACAAACTTTTCAATTTCTTTTAGCTCGAGTGTTTTGATTGGTTTTGCTACCGGTGTCATTCTTTTTTTGCGAAATTTTAGTTTTATAATTTAAATTTTGTTTCGTCTTAAGTTATGGGTAATCGCACAATAATCGAAATTCTACTCGTAAATATAAGTTTAAAGGCAATAGATACATTAGTAAGATCAACAGAAATGATATCAACAAAAATGTCCGATCTGCACCAACTGCAAGTGAAACTAAACTTCAGAATGATTCAAAAATGTCAAAGACTGTAGAAAATGAAGACAAGAGAACGCGATTTTTAATTTAAAAATTTTAAATAATGAGATTTCCTTATTATGCTGTGCTGAATATTTCGAAAATAAGATTCAACTTTTTGAATATTCTGTCTTTGGTTTAGCATCTAATATGATATTAAAATGTAAAAACTGTACATTTTCCAGCTCCTTTTGTACATCCATGAAAGTTAACAAAATGCATAGTAACAATCTTTCTTTTGTTTTTGGTTTGAGAATCATTGGAAAGGGACACTCTTCTGCAAGGAAGCTGAGTTCAGCTATCAATGTGAACTCTCCTTCTAAGACAGCTTTCAGATGTCATGAAAAAAATTAGAACATGTTTCTAATAAAGTTGCATATAAAAGTATGAATGAGGCTGCAGCTGAGGTTCAATGAAAGAATAATTTCAATGAAGGTGTTCAATGAGGTGTGTCAGTCGATGGAACATGGCAACGTAGAGGACACTTGTCTTTAAATGGATGTGTTAGTGCCATTTCCATAGATACTGGAAAGGTTATACACATTGAAGTCATGTCAAAAATGTGCAGATTATGTCCGAAGAAACCAGAAGACAGAATTTCACACGAGTGTGTTAAATATGTTGGGTCATCTGGTGCGATGGAACCTGTTGGTGTGTATCAAATATTTGAAAGATCTGTTCAGATGAGAAAATTGGAATATGTGCATTTTTATGGTGATGGGGATTCTAAAAGTTTTGATTCTGTTAAAAATGTTTATGGTGAAAACAGCGTTAAAAAATTTGAATGTATTGGCCATATTCAAAAGCGCATTGGCTCAAGGCTTCGAAAGTTGAAGCTGAAGCAAAAAGGTCTGGGAGGTCGTGGGAAATTAACTGATAGTTTCTTCGATAAACTGCAAAATTATTATGGTATAGCTATCAGATCCAATGTCAATTACATAGAAAAAATGCAAAGTGCAGTAATTGCAGCATTTTTTCATTGTTGTTCCAAAAAAAACCAACCGATGCATGGCCAATGTCCAGTTGGAAACGACAGCTGGAGCAAATTTCAACGAGCTACATTTGACGGAAAGATGCATATTGATACTGGCAAGGGGCTTCCACAAGAAATAATTAAAATCATTAAGCCTCATTATATGAAGCTATGTGACAAGTATTTATTGAATAAATGCTTACACGGGAAAACACAGAATGCAAATGAAAGTTTTAATGGCATTCTGTGAAAATTTATCTCGAAAGATATTTTGTCGAGTTACAAACTCTGAGATTAGGAGCTCACATGGCTGTCATACAATTTAACAAAGGTTTTCAAGGATTGTTAGATGTGTAAAACCAAATTCAAATACAAATTGGTGTCAATACTGTAAGAGGGTTTCCTCAACTCGATGAAGAGCGCATAAGTGAATCAAAGAGTCATTCATTATCTCAAGTTAAAACCACCAGAAAAAAAAATAGATCACGAAAGAAAAGAAAATTAGCCAAAGCTGAAGTACAGGAGGGCATAACGTACAAATCTGGGGAATTTTAGAATTATATATGTATAATTTATATTAAAACAACAAAAGTTTAAACTCTAAATCCATTTTTCTCCAAATTGTTTTTTACGCATAATGTATTCACGTTGAGTCTGATAACTCAAAATATTATGAATATATTTCTGTAAAACCTTTTGAACCTGATATTTATATTGTTTTCTAGAGTATGTACTAAATTATTTCTTATTGTATAAATATTTTTTGATTTATGGCCAATATTTTAAATAATGGTCTTATAAATATGACACATTTCCTATAATATTTACTCGATGAGCTCTAAAATTTTTAAATTTTAATAAAACATTAAAAAAAATTTTACTACATACTCTAGATAAATGCATATAATTTGTTTTAGTAATATTTTTACTGATATAAGTTCATTACTTATTTCTCTAATTGCTTTGAAGTTTTTCAAAAATATTGCTAAAGTTTTACTTATAATTGTGATTTTTGTGAAATTTACATATTTTTTAAAATTCATTGTTAGTTAAATATTAGTATTTATAGGTATTTATCCCTAAAAAAGCATTTATAATGTTTTAATATGCTATTTTTAAAAAAAAGTACTCCGAACGCGTGTTTGGATACCTTAACAAACATTTTGTAGCGAAAATGTAATGAACAAAAATTGTTATTCTATCAACATATTTAATTTGGAATGAAAATAAATTCGACGAAAAAGAAACCGCTCGTGGGATAATTAGGTACAGGGAGTGAATCTAATTTCATAACAAATGCCCTTTTAAATATATATTAAGAGCATCTAAAATTTTTTGAGTGTTGTGTGCTTAAGAAAACATCATTATTTTATTTTATATTTTTGGTGCGAATCATGCCAATAGAAATAGATATTAGATCACAATTTTTTTTTTGTTATTCTTGTCATGTTCTAGATTTGTCGTGCCCTAATACGAATATTGAGTATGATTTCAGTAGAAAGGAGAATCTAGTTAGATCCACGACGGGATTTTTAGGTTATTTTAACTTTATCACGGCTAGTGCTAGTTTATTGTGAAAACCTGTTTTTTGTGTTTAATTATTGCGACACACACACAATTTATAGCTACATATTTAATGAAATGGCGTGTAAATACTTTATAATTTTAAAAAATATAAAGAACACGTTTTTATACTGATTTGAACTAAAAAGTAAAAAAATAATTCTTAATATAAGAATAAAATGATGAACGAGAAAATTAACATCATTCAGGGTAAAAACGTGGGGTGTTCTATAAATATATCAATTGTTATAGTTTCTAACTTCTATTCTGAAATGCTGAGTTAGTGTAAAAATGTAGTACAAAGCACTCCACGCTTTTACCCCAATGACATTAATTTCCTCGTTCCTCATTTTATTCTTATATTAAGAATTATTTTTTTTACTTTTTAGTTCGAATCAGTATAAAAGCGTGTTCTTTCTTCTTTTTTTTTAAAACTATAATTTGTTTTTCATTTTTTAGTTCGATCTACAATGAAAGGGTATTTTTGAATTTTTTAAACTATCATTTATACATTGTTGACTTTATCCTTGAATTTGATATTTGGAGCCGGAATTACGTGGCTACTGGAATTAGTCTTTCTCTTAAATGGATATTAATTAAAGGGCCTGAAGTGTATTTATTATATCCTTTTACGGGGCCTCGGATGAGTACCGTATATCGTCATATTAGATTTTGTCCCTATAGAACAGGTCAAACAATTAAAAGTGTGTTGAATAGAAAAAGTTCAAATTAAATTAAAGTATATGTACCATGTTTTTATAACGGACAAAAAATTATAAAATTCCTCCTTTTCGTTTTTCTTTATTTTTTTCACCTTTTTATGCATTGCCATCTACTTCTGCGCTATGTTCCAAATTTCAAAAATGTAATTCATCGGAAAGTAACACAGTTTAGGGAAAAGTCGGTACACCCTATACCGTTAATGTTGAATTGAGCTATTTTATGTACCTTTTTCTCAGAAACTGTTAAATATAAATATTTCAAATTTTGTCTGTATATTAATTAGATTTTTTTTATTTATACTGAAGTGAGCTTTTTCAAATATATTGTTTAGTTTTTTTCAAAAACTTGCAACGTAAAAGTATTAATATGAATTTTTTGAAAATTGTCATTTTTTTTCACGATAACTGACTTTAAAAAAAATTATATTCGGAAATTTAATAAAAGCTCACTTCACTATATATAGTTACATATCAGTACTATTCAGTGAAGATTCCAAGTGCTTCCATTGAATAGGCTCTGAGAAATGGAACACGCAGTTTGAACTTTATGATTTAGAGAAAAATGCATTTTTAATATGAAATGTCACTTCATCACAAAAGTTATAAATTACAACATGTATTTGTCCCATTTTATTACACATTAGTTTATCCTGTATTTATTTTAAGACTTTTTTTATTTTACTTAAATTGTTCAGAAAATACATAAATAGGATTTTTCAGTTTTCATTTAACAAGATATTTTGTAATACTTACATTAGTTTCTTAAAATCTGTATCAATTTTTGAAGAAGTTTTAACTGTGATGAATGACAAACATCAAAGTTGAGAATTAAACATCATGAATGCCTTGTAATATTGTATCAAAATGTGAAAATAAGGATTTTGAAATATGTGATTGTACGACATTCCTCGAAAGTTTTCATTATTGTTTTGTATATACACATACAAACAGTATTTTTAAAAGTATCAGATCTCAATAACTGATAAACTAATCAAATGATTCCTTATAGAGCAAAAATGAAAGTATGTTTATCGTTTTAAACATGAAATTTATGTAGTTTTATGTGTAAAACAAGCTTTACGGGCTACGACCAAAATCATCACATATCAGCATATCATCACGTACACCTATGTACTTTTTTCTCAGAAACTGTTAAATATTAAGACTTCAGATTTTGTCTGAATATTAATTAGACTTTAATATTTTTACTGAAGTGAGATATTTCAAATATATTGTTAAGAGTTTTTCAAAATCCTTCCATATAACAGTATCACAAGCAAAGACAGAAATAATCACATATCAGCATATCATCACGTACACCTATGTACTTTTTTCTCAGAAACTGTTAAATATTAAGACTTTAGATTTTGTCTGAATATTAATTAGACTTTAATATTTTTACTGAAGTGAGATTTTTCAAATATATTGTTAAGAATTGTTCAAAATCCTGCTATATAACAGTATCACAAGCAAAGACAGAAATAATCACATATCAGCATATCATCACGTACACCTATGTACTTTTTTCTCAGAAACTGTTAAATATTAAGTCTTCGGATTTTGTCTGAATATTAATTAGACTTTAATATTTTTACTGAAGTGAGATACTTCAAATATACTTCTAAATTTTTTCAAAATCGTGCAGTGTAAAAGTCACTATGAATTTTTTGAAAATTGTCATTTTTTTCACGATACGAAGGTATTTTAAGAATATTATTAAAATCTCACTTCATTATATATAACTACATATCAGTTATGTTTACTGAAACTTGTATGAGGATCCTTTCGATCAATTCTGAGAAAAGGGTACACAACAATTTGAAATACATCTTTTCGTGAATAATGCATTTTTATATGAAATGTCACTTCATCCCAAAATTTATGAATTACATGTATTTGCCACATTTTTTATTCAACATTAGCATAAAGTCAATATATTTTATATAAAATTGAAAACAAAAAGTTTTTTTTTAAATTCTCTGAAAATACATACATAGCATTTTTCACTTTTTGTTTAACGAGATATTTTGTAAAATTTACATCTATTATCACAGAATCTGTATACATTTTAGAATAATGTGTAGCGTTTATGTATTACAAATATCAAAGTAGAGCATATATCATCATAAATATAATGTAAAAAATTTATTTATATGATTTTGGTGTGCATTTGACAAAACATTATTTCACGTCATTTCGAAAGTTTTCATCAGTGTTTTGTATGTTAACATACAAACAGAAGTTTCTAAAATTTTTAAATTTCAAAAGTTTCTCCGAACTGGACAGATGATTTGTAAAACAGCAAAAATAAAACTGTTTTTATATTCTTAAACATGATATTTATATATTTGTATGTATGTAACCTACTTCTTTTACGGCAAATGGTACTACACATCTGAATATCTCTAGGCCCATTCATTCAGAAACTTTTGAATATTTAAGGTTAAAAACTTGTCTGTACAATAAAGAAACATTTATATTATGCTGAAGTGATGTTTTTTCAAATATATTTATCATTTCCTAAAAAAAAAAACATTTACTTATCATCACTGAATTTATTCAAATTTGTCATGACACGTCACTTTAGCTAAATGTTTTTGCAATGTATCCAAAATATCACTTCAGTATGCACAAGTATACAAAAGGAATACGTATATAATATAAGCTTCCAGTGTATTCACATAAAGGAAATTTAGAAGAATTTCATTTTATAAACACAATTTATAAAAATCATAATTTGTAAAAACAGTAATTTTTATAAAAAAATCTTACCTTGAAAAAAAAGTCATCCATTTGATTTATTCATTTTTAGTAATAATTATGATTGAACTCACAACAGCCACAGCTAACTATAAATCCCATATAGGTCTTAACCGTTAATTGTACAGTTATACCGTTATCTAGAGTTCATTGCGTAATAAATAAAAAGAAGTTGCAATTGTTTCAGAATATTTAAAAGGTAAATATATGTCAAATGTGGGCGTGGCCTGGCAGTTGATGATTTTTTAAAAGTCATTTTGACATACTTCTAATTGAAAATATGGCATATGTGTTATATCCCTAGAAAGGTTATGAGTTACAGACTTCAGAAATATCAAAAACTCAAAATCAATCACTTCAAGATTTTTATATATGACTGACCTTAAACTATACTAATAAAAGAAAGAGTTTGTGTATTTCAGCTGTTTCGGCTAAATTATGCAACTCAGAAGTGTGAACCTTGGCATGTGGAAGCTATAGGTTGTTATGCTATTAACCTCAAAGAGTTTTTTTTTAAAAATTTGCATTAGATTTTTTTTTAATTCAATTTTTATTCGGTTTTGCAGCTAAATGGAGATATGTCGCCATCAGCAAAGTCAAGTCTTAACTTTGAGAAAATTAATGTTTCGAGCAGTTTGAGGGGGGGGGGATTTCAGCACATTTTATTGTAAATATATTTATTTATGGTTTCATTTATTCGTTTTTTAAAAACTCTTTGTGGATTAGTTACGTGTGTTTTTCGAAAAAATACTCGTAAACAATGTTTTTTGTAAGTTTTATTTTTCCGATTGGTAACACTAATTTGATAACAGTAGATTTTCGTATTTGATTCCCAACGTATTGTATCTCTTTCGCTACTTTTTTTTAAAAAAAGGATATTTTTTTGTACAACTTTTTCAGACTGAATGGTCATTCTATACGGATGAAATGGGGCAATATGCACCGTTATTCAGGCCATGTCATTTAGCTCTAAGCTTAAATTGGCACAGAAAACTTGTCTCATGACATGAACCTCAGATGGATTGTATCCACCAACGTTAGTGGGCGAAACTAAAGTCTATCCACCGTATTAAATTTGTGTATCTATGTATAAATTTTGTTTTTTCTTATTTCTTATGTATTTTTGTGATTTGTAATAATATATGTTGATTGCGTAATGGAACAACAGAAGGTAGTCGGCCCCAAAGTAAGAAAATCTGTTAACTAAATTATCGCCTGAATATCAGTACACTTTAGCGGTACATCTTGCCTACTTCCATCCTAATAACGAGGCAATTCGGTTTGAAAAAGGTTGATTTTCTTCCTTTATTGGCAAATTCCATGTTTCATCGGTATAGTAAAATAGTACAAAAATGTTGTCTACAACAAAAAGAAAAAGGCACTCAATTCAAACTAATTGGGATTGTCACCATCGTGATTTTAGTTAGAATTTTAGGTACCAATTAGCGTCACCACAGCCAAATTGATAGCATGCGAATCACTCTTGGATATCCAAACAACAAATATTTATATGTGTTTTATGTATATGAAAAAGAAAGATCAATAAGATTTTGGTGGTAAATAGCATGATTTGCTTGGTCCAAAGTTTGACTGCGGTGATGTTAATACATAAGAATACAATTTTTTATTTACGTATAATATTTTCTGACATATTCTTTTTTTTTCTGAGCTATTTATTGAAGTTTCATCAAAATCAGATTTTTGGTTATTTATTTAGGGTTACTTTTCTGTTTGAATCAATGTTATTTCTACTATATCCTAGGTTACTTCATATATATTTACGCTTATTTCATTCATGTTGAATTTTTTTATATTTTAAGATTTTCTGGCAAAATTAAGGCTTAATTATCTTTTGTTTTCGATAACCTTTAAACTTAAATTAATGCTTTATTATCTATTTTAGTATCTCACATCAATCATTGTTTGGTGGTATAAAAAAAGCGATCATTGTTTGGTGGTATAGAAACTATTGAAAGTGTATATAATAATTATGTTATAGAATTAAGCAATGTCGATGGGTGGCTATAAGTGTAAATTTGAAGTATTTGGTCAGGAATGCATTTGTTCTGAGATAGATCAACTCCCGTCTTTCTGTAGTAAATCAATTTAAAATGAAAATAGGTTTGGTGCGTTTTAGAAGCGTCTCTAGGCGGGCAGGATTTTTCGTGCTTAACGCTTGGAGGGTTAAGCCATGACGAACGATTTATGGTGATGGAAAGAGACTGGGTTTTCGGCTTAAGGTCTTTTTTATTTACTTATGCTCTTGCTTTGCCTTGTTCCTTATTGGATGCTGTTTTCTTAAGATGGCAGCAAGAATAAGTGTTACGTGTTACGATGTAGTCCTGCGAGATTACTTGTTACATCTTTATGTTTGTATTTTAAGAATAACGTAGATTGTTCCAAAAATAAAATGATTTTATGAATATAGAACACTTCTGATGGTTTCAACGATTCTTTAAGTATCGATATATCATCTGCCTATGAGAGCGTTACTCAAACTGTGAGGCACGCCCCCAGGAGGTGCGTGATAACTCTACGAGGGAAGAGAGAGCATATTCGAAAACAAGATTATTTAAAAAATTATTTACTGTAAGTAAAGAAAAAAAATACTTTCGTAAATAATAAAATACACGATACTCATTTGCGCTGATAAATACACTTGTAAATGTATCATTCTGCGCAAAGTGTTTTATAATTAATTTAGCAATAATAATTTAAGGAGTTAGCACCAATTAAAAGCCGAAAATCGATTAATATATCGATGTTTCAAATTTTACTTTAAAATGTAGTTTGATACCTCTGGCATAAGTGTGCAAAGTTTTAAAAAGATGTGATTATTTTAAGTGTAGTAAAATGCATTTTAAATATTTAAACAGTTCCGGCAGCTGTTTAAATGCTACGCCCACCTCAAAGTTTGCACTTTTTTACTTGAGAGAATAAATCTAATATTTTACGTAAAAAAACTACACAAGAAGAGGAACCCGTTATGCTGTTACTGTAGCTATCAACCAAGTTGTTTGTTTACATTAGCTTTGCCATTTTCGCTCGCAGTGTGTTTTTTAGTTTGAGTGATTCTTTAAATCACAGAAACTTAAAACAGCATTTTTTAATGCTCTTCCAATCATAATTATTTCGTTCTTTTCATTTTATTAGTTATTTTATCGCTAATAGGCCTTATAGGAAACGTTCATTACGTGCTTTGCAAATGAATCAAAATGAATGGCGTAGAGAAAATGTTGATTATGAAGTGATTGAACATTCTGTAGTGTCAAATATACGCCTGGAAAAATTAATATCTTAGTTAAAACATCTGCTGTTGGACATTATATGTATATTGGTGGACTTCAACCAAGTTAATAATCTACTTCTAAGTAAAAAGTGCCAATATCAGGAAAACAAACTTTGAAACAAGAGCTTGGAGCCATGTTGAGATTTTCATATAATTTAAAACTATTGTGTAGCAACTGTGATGAAAACGAAACAGTTGTGAGTATTTCTCTAAAGTCTGGTACTACAAGCCATGATGTGAATCTGAGAATAACTCGAGCTTTTTCACACATTTCGAAAGGTTATTCAGACTTTGAAAAACTTTGTATGTTGATCAATATTGATCCTTTTTCATTTACCACATATGCGAATTGTGTGAGACGACTGGATAACGCATACACTCTGCCATCTGAAAGCATATTTGCGGAAATCCATAGAGAGATTAAAGATGTATACAAAAATGACGTTTCTAGTTCTGCTGAAATCACACACCTAAATCATTAGTTTTGAGGTAACTTGGCTTACTCGTGGTCACACTTCACTCATCGATGTAGGGTTTGTTATAGATATGCTCACTGGATATGTCGTTGATTTTGCAGTGATAAGTAAGGTGTATTCATTGCTGTGTGGCAAAAAATAAGCTAGACGAATCAAGTGCTGAATTCAGCATATGGTATGAAGGACATAAAAGCGAATGTGATATAAATCCCTTGGGCTTATCTACAGCAATGCAAATGGAAGCTGCATTAACTTTATGGAAAATATCCACATCACTGGGATTTCGTTATATCACAGTTTTACCCAATGGTGACTGTAAAACGTTTAATTATGTAGTTTTGGAAAAGGTGTATGGATCTAACGTTGTGAGAAAAAGGAAGAATGCATAAAACATGTCAGTAAGCGGTTAGGAACTGCTTTTAGATCTACTGTTAAAGACGCCTGTCGTTCTCAAGGTATTTCTTTAGGTTGTAAAGCTCATGCTAGTTTGAATGAAGCCACAATTAAAAAATTAACTAATTGCTACCAAAAGGCAATTTTGAGAAACAAAGGGGATGTGAAAGCTATGAAATCAGCAATATATACTACCTTGTAGTATAGTATTTCTATAGATGGTAAACCTCTGCATTCGATGTGTCTTTCTGGAGTAAGCTCTTGGTGTTTCTACCAATCTGCGATTGCTAACGGTGAAAAACCAAGAAATCATAAATTAAATGTAGAAACACAAATAAATGAAAAGTTTATTCCAAATATTCTATCTATTTACCAAAGACTTGAATCTAATGAATTGTTCGAAAGATGTATATGATGTGGAACACAAAATGCAAACAAAAGTTTGTATAGCGTAATTTGGGCAAAGTGTCCAAAAGAAATTTTTGTTATTAAAAGACGTGCTAAGAGGGCCGTAACAGATGATGTCTTCGAATTCAATGAAGTCACGGTACGTACCATAGTAGAAACAAAGAAAGCAAAAGTAGCAGCTACTGGAGGTCCTACCAAACAACTGGCTATCTTAGATTGTCAAAAATGGTGTCTAAATGCCAGTAATAAGCTTGCTCTTAAGCTTAATAAAAAAAGCAATATATCAAAAATAATTATTAGCTAAGCTAAGAGAAGGAATGACTTATAGTGTACGCCAATTTTAAAACAAAATTGTTTTGAAAAAACAGTACATTTTAGATTAAACATGTTTTACTTTAATTGAATTAAATAGCGAATTAATTTTATAAAAGCTTAAAAATTCTGTATAGTACATTTCATATCATTTTATTTATTTTATGTATTTCATTTACTTTTGAATATATTTAATATATGTCCATTGCAAAAATAAGTCAGATAATGATATTTCCTACCTTTCGTAGTTTTGGGCTCAGTCAGGCCTTTTATCAAAAGCTTATATTTTTATTTAATGTTTTTTTTTAAAATTGAATTGTATTTTGCTTTATTTTAAAGGTATATATGTAATACAATACAGTATATTGACATATTATTACAAAAATTAAATATTGCTTTAATATTTATTTACTGAATTGTATTCTTTATATTGCGATTTCTCAGTTTGAGTTTTTTCATGAAAACACGATCTTTAAAAGTACAAAACTTCAACATATATTTATCAAACAACTTAGATTTTGGTGTGTATGTTTATTATTATGTGCTAGTAAAATTAAGGATCCATTTTACAATATTTTTATTAGAAAAAATTTTATAAAATAAAAGGTAGCATAAATCATGTTTTTTAGCCTTTTTTCCACTGATGTATACATTTTTTTCCAAGTGTAATTGTTTATGGCAAAGCAATTCCTAAAATTACTACTAATAGTCTTATAGGGCTAAAAAAATTTGATGTGAAAATAATAATAATTCGAAAAGAAAAAAAAAAGTTAAAATCATTAAAAAAAATTTTAAAATTTTAACTTTTAAAATTTTTATTAAATTTAGCGTTTTTATGGTAAAATTTGTTTGTTTAAAAAAAACTGTTTATAATATACAAAAAGGATATTTTACATAAAACGCTAAATAAAAAAAAATGAAAAAAATGATGCGAATACCTCTTAAGAACCAGCTTAATAATTTCCAGTGATCCCATGGGCTATCAAATATATATATATATATATATATATATATATATATATGTGTGTGTGTGTGTGGGACGGCGTCTAGGGAAGGTTCGATTTTAATGTTAAAATAAGTACGCAGAGTTAAAATAAATTAATTTACTAATAAACACAACTAAAACATTTACTATTTACAAGGTGTTTTAAAGAATTCGAGATAGCACCTTACTAATTCCGAAAACACGTACTCTTTCTCAAAACAACGGAGAGAGCGATTTCCTCTGACCTGCCTTCGTTCAAGCTTTGGTGCAACTCTCAGTTTTTCCTTTCTGCCCGCTTTATAAATGCATGACCTTATCGTATCGCGCAGCTAAAACTCACGTGGTTTCGATTAGTGGTGCCATCTCTTACAATAACAATCAAAAGAAGTAAAATAAAACTTGCACTCCTTTCCTACAAGTTCGGCCATCCTGGGAATCACTGACCTCAGTGATTTTACATACCATACAACAAAGTATAGGCCTCTGCAAAATTACTATTAATCGGAGATAAAAATTCCAATATAGACATTCAAATTTGAAAATAAAGATACAACTCTCAAAAATGAAATATTAACAGCAAAGAAAACAAAACACATTAATACACATTATGTTCTTTTAAAAAGAATAGAAAACGCTTTTTATAAAAATACATCATCATAGTGAGTAAAATTTCATTATATCAGCAGATGAATTTGTTATCTTAGGTCCCTCATGATCACCCACTTTCTCTAAATCATATCTATCTCTAGGTTTTACTTTAACTATTCTATATGGTCCCTTCTCATGTGCTAACTTTATTATCTCAGTTTGCATATCCCTTGGTACAACTATCAATTCACGACCTTCAACATACTTGTAAAGTATTTCTTTTTTATCGAAAAAGTCTGAATTGCTGTTTGTTTCAATGAGTGACCTTAGACTCTGAGTGTATTCATCCTCTTGTTGTGCCCTTTTTAATCTTGCGGTTAGAGTATCGTTAGTAATTATTGCGACTGGATATCTGCTAAGGGCATCCACATGTTGCATTCTCTGGCCGAAACGATGCACAATTTCATAATCAAACTCTTCCAGCAATAATGCCCATCGCGCTATACGAGTATCCAAATCCTTTTTGTCCATAGTCCTTTGAAACGCTGAGCAATCCGTTATGACTTTGAAATGATTTCCCATAAGGTAGGTACGGAATTTCTTTAAAGCGTTGACAACAGCAAGAACTTCAAGTTCATAGCTGCTATACTTCTCCTCTGCCGGAGTAGTTTTCTTAGACATGTATTGAACTGGATGAATTTTTCCATCTTCTGCCTCTTGGAGTAAGACGGCTCCGTAGCCTTGTTGACTTGCATCCGTGTGCAATTCGGTTGTTTTTCCCTGCTGGAAAATACTTAATACTGGACTTTCAGTCAATAATCGATTGAGCTTTTCAAATGCTTCTATTTGAGGTCGTTCAAAGACAAATCGATTGTCGTTTCTGATTAGATCACTCAAAGGTTTCGATATTTTAGAGTACGGCGGAATAAATTTTCGAAAATAGCCAGTGAGTCCTAAAAAAGCTTTGGACTTGTTTGACAGTCGTTGGTACAAGAAACCTCTTGACAGCTATCGTTTTTGCAACAGAAGGGCGCACCGTTCCATTTTCGATAAAGTGACCCAAAAATTCCACCTTTCGTTTTAAAAACTGACATTTTTCAAACTTGATCTCCAACCCATATCTGGATGCGACCTCAAACACCTTCTTTAGTTTTTCCAAACCTTCTTTCTCATCTTTAGCTGGAACGATCAAATCGTCCAAATAAATTATTACGATGCCTTTTCGCTTGAGTTCCCTAAAAATGCTGTACACATATCTTTGGAATACGCTTGGGCTTGTACTGAGACCAAAAGGTACCTTATTAAATTCGAACTGCCTGTCTGGTACAACAAAGGAGGTGAAATGCTTGCAATCCTCGTTTACGTCGACATGAAAAAACCCATTTTTCAAGTCTAATGTGGAATACACTTTGGCGTCTTGCAGCCTATCCAATACGTCCTCTATCAGTGGCAAGGGGAAGCGATCCTTGACTAGTCTTCGGTTCAGTTTCCTATAGTCAATGCATAGTCTGTCGGTGCCGTCTTTCTTCTTGACTAACACGATTGGACTTGCATATTCAGAAGAGCTTTGTCTCACGATTCCCTTATCCAACCATTCGTCGATCTGCTTGTTGAAGGTCTGATTCTCCAGAAACGACAAACGGCGTGCTGTTTGGTAAACTGGTATATCATCCTTCAGAATAATTCTCATGGAAACATTTGTCGTTTCGGTCTTCTTAGGTGTATAGCTGTTGATTAGTTCAGATAGTTCCTTTCTTATTGGAGGATTGATAACATGTTTAACTTCGATTTCGTCTTCAGTTCTTGCCTCATAAACCTGTGTATTCACAAACCACACCTTCTCTTCGTGTTTACGGAAATAAACACCTTTTTTTTATCAAAGCCAACAAAAGCTTGTTCCAAAATGTACGAGCCTATCACTGCCTGGAACTCCAAATGTACCGCAGGCACGACATGCCATTTTACGGAATATTTCTCTCCATCCAATTCGATTTCTCGTTGGAAAGATCCTTTTGTTTTGACTTCGTACTTTCCCACTCCAGATAACACGACAATGTCCTTCGAGAGCTTCGATTGCTCGATGATTCCTTTGCTTACATCTTCACGAATGAGCGAAACTGAGCTTCCAGTGTCGATTAGATCCTCAAAAGTCTTGTTTCCGATGGTTATTTTCCTGGTCTTAATTCTGTCTTGCTGAATTCGAGAACAGATCTGGACCGGAGAGCTTGAAGATTTATTGATTTTCGTACCCCTGTTGCGCTTTGTACAATCTACGGCATAGTGACCTGGTCCCCTGCAGTAGCTACATATTACATGTTTAACTCTTTTATCGTAAGTTCTCGTCGATTGAAAGCATTTTCTATCATTCCAATTATTTCCAAGTTGAAAACGTTCTTGCCTTTGAGAACAATTATCGTTATTGTTCGATCTCTTAGCAAATGAGTTTAACTGCTTTGGCTCTATAGTTCTTCGGACGTCCTCATAATCTTCAATTTTTTTCGCTAGCTCAATAGATGAGTTAATAGTAGACCATTCGTCCAAAAAGTGTTCCTGAAAATCATACGTAATCCTCTTCTTCATTTGATCGGCTATGATTAATTCTCGTAATTGGTCGTAGATGTTAACTTTTAAGCCCAAAGTCCATCCATCAAAATAAGTCTGTAATTCGTTTTGAAAATCTTGCCATGTTCGTTCATCGGACTTTTGGTGAAACAAAAATAACTGACGAAATTTTCTGGAGAGATAATTTAAATCTCTGTAAGAGCAAATTCTTTATATGATCGTAATCGTTACACTTACCAGTTGGTTCTCTTGTGATCAGATGGGCAACTTCGACGGGTATTAAACCTATAAGTTTTTGAACCCAATCTTTTTTCGGTAAGAAAGTTAGTTCTGCATGACGCTCAAATAAGGTAAGATTCAAACCAATATCTTTCTTCATATTAAACTTATGAAAAGTTTCGTGAAACAGTTTATTCGATGCTTGAACGTTTTCGGTGTTATTCGGCATACCGGCAGTCTGTTGCGCTTGTATTCGCAACTTCTCTAATTCGTACTATCGTCTTTCTCTCTCATCCTTTCGCATATCCTTTCTCCCAGCCCTTTCTCTCTCTTCTTTTTCTATACGTTCCTCCACTATGCTATCAAGCATCTTTTTAACATCGTCCTCAACGTAATCTGGGCTTTTTACGATCAGCTCCTTTAACTTCAATTTTGTGATACCTGCTTCGATAGTAAAATCCAAATCCTCGGCGAGTGACACCAAATCCTCTTTCCTTTTCGCGAGTAAGAATGCCATTTTTATACTCAGAATGGTGACCCAGAGAACAACTTAAATTTTTACCGAAGTTAAATGAGACAAAACCATTAAAATGACACGCAAAAAGTTTATTCACTTAAAAAGAAACAAAAGATAATTTAAATAAGATGCAATTATCTAATATAAACAATTATAGACAAAAATGGACTTTTTAAAGAATTCCCGGAACTTAAATCCTTTTACAAAACACAACAGTATTACAGTTAATATCAATTTTATTTTTTATTAAAAAAAAAACGCCTTCCTCTCATTTATCAAAAATAGATTACTAAGAAAAAACACGGAAAGTACTCAGTAATTAATCCAAAACTAAAACAACATCAAATATTTATGTCTGCAATTAAACCAATAATAGTACCTAGTACTTCAAAATTCAATTTCAGATTCACAGAACAGGAAATATACACACAAAATCATTCATTTATATAATTTTTGCCTATTACTCTCACAATACCAAAAAAAAAAGATACTAGCGCAATTCAATGTAATTCTGAAGACACTTTACGTTGACCTCAATGACACAGGAAATCTTGTTTCGTGTTGATAACTCGCAATTCGATGCAGTTCCAAAGGTTCTCTCGTCAGTGTTGACCTCAATGATCAAGGTAATCCCGTTCAATTCGTTCAGTATCTCGTTGAGTCTTTGGGCTTCCAGTTTTGGTTGACTGTAGCTGACGTGGAAATTCGCCAAGATTCCGTGTTTCTAACCAAGTCAATGGACTCCTTTTTCCTGTTGACTGTTCTCGCTGAAGTATTTCCGTATCGCTCGTAAGACTTCCGTATCTCTCGTAAAATTTCTTATCCAGCTGAAGGCTTCGCCTGGTCTCTATTCGATGCAAGGCAAGGTCTATGTACTACTCAGGAAATCAAAACTCGATGAGGAGGTAAAACTTTTAAAAAATGCCCTTAGATAAAACTTTGAATAGTTTAAAAAATCCCGGCCGAACCCCCGATTCGTGGGACGGCGTCTAGGGGAAGGTTCGATTTTAATGTTAAAATAAGCACACAGAGTTAAAATAACTTAATTTATTAATAAACAGAACTAAAACATTTACTATTTACAAGGGGTTTTAAATGATTCGAGATAGCACCTTACTAATTCCGAAAACACGTACTCTTTCTCAAAACAACGGAGAGAGCGATTTCCTCTGACCTGTCTTCGTTCAAGCTTTGGTGCATCTCTCAGTTTTTCCTTTCTGCCCTCTATATAAATACATGACCTTATCGTATCGCGCAGCTAAAACTCACGTGGTTTCGATTAGTGGTGCCATCTCTTACAATAACAATCAAAAGAAGTAAAAGAAAACTTGCACTTCTTTCCTACACATATATATATATATATATTAAACCTGCAATCTTGGTTCCTAAGGTCAGGAGTTTGCTATTGTACTCTACTGTGGATAATATACTTTTTATTATCTTGACTAGTTATCTTAGGTTTATAACTATTTTGTATATATTTATGAATTTTATATACACATAAAAGATATATACAAAAACTAATAGTTATCTTGACAAATTGTACCATTTATAACGAATCCCTTAACTGTCGATTGGAAGTTCCTTGATTCGCTCCCCAATCCTACCGTTTCCCACGTAGGCGTGCGTATGTGATTTATGTGTGTATGTGTACGAAGGTACAGTTGTTAGAGTTTGTCACTCGGTATGAGGAACGTCATAGATGCAGAGAAACCCCGGGTTCGAGTAATAATTTTGCTAGACGAGTTTGGGATATGAGTAGGAATCCAGCGGAAAGACGGAATAATGGAAATTGGAGAGATGCTGGGGTCGGAAATAGACAAAATGATCAGAGAGGAGTAAGCAGAGGGGAAAACAATTTTTCTCGTCGTGATTATCGAAATTATGGATTCGAGGGAGGAAACCGCTTTTCGCTTTTCTCTTTTCTTTCTTTTTCACCAGACTGAGCCACAGAAATGCGCGACTGTGTACAGCTACCTATAACAAACTTAAATGTTAAAAAACTTTAAAAAACAATTAAAGTTCAATATTTTGATGAAATCACGAAAAACAGTTCAAAACATAGGTACTTAGGTACTATTGGAACTATTACACCCCAATTTTCTATGTGTATTACACGGTGAATTGGCAACCATGTGCTTCATTTCATATAATATTGCCAATACAGTTGCGATAATATGTTAATACCAAAACAAACACAACATATAATCAGATAACCTTAATTTTCCCATTTGTATTTCACAGTAACATCAAATAAAATTTTGAAATCACACAAAATAGGTACTTTGCGAATCTAATGTTATTGCCCCAACTTTTGAAATTTCAACAATTTAGTGGAGAAATTCGCAGCAAAGTTTTAAAAAATATTGTGTAAAAACAGTTATATAATAGTTTTCCCTTGAATGCATATTTCAGCATTTGGCGATGTCTTTTGATTTTATGTATATGGTTGACAAAAAAAAACCTTAAGTACTAAAAAATAAAAATTATCTTTTAATTTAATTTAGAATCATTGGAAAATATAAAATACTTCGAATGTTTCAATTGATACGCTATTCGACGTGGCAATACTTTGAAATCACGCCAAACGGATACATAGCGTACAGAATTAAAATTAGTATTTTGTACATGAAATATACACACATGGTATGTATATAATTGAATATACAATGGTATTTGTATATATTCAAAGCTTAAAAATAAATTGAAAAATTAAACACAATACTAACATTGACATAAAAATAACTGAATATATTTATCAAAGCGAAAGCATAATTTGAAAAAATAATTACTATCTTACGACCACCTGTTTCCTCAACACATATTTGAGCCATCTGTCTGCATTGTGCTAGCCCAGTGTGATGATCTTAGATCGATTTTCTGCAATACAATTTCATGCACTGAAGCTTGCACTTAAAAAGAAGGTAAAAATAAAAACATATGGAATTGCGAAACAGCTCTGAATAGGTCTTGCATCCAAATCAATCAATACAGCTCAATTCTGACGCAATGGGAAACAATATATCATTCCACTTGAACAAATTGCTCCAAACAGGTCCATTTCACTACATAGTTCGAACTCAAAACAAAATTCATTGGCAGAACCGAATTCTCACCAATTGCACTTAGAAATAAGAAAAGCTAAACAAAGAACAATGAAAAAATAAACTATACTCACAAAAAATGAACACTATCGTAAAAGACACAGCTCAATAGCAATGCAATGCATCATAAAATAATTAAGGTGACTATCTATATTCAAAATGTAATAGACACCTGGAAGTACCATTAATAACGCAAGTAACATAACATTACCAAATCAAATTTGTGCATCGTATGCACTCATGTATTGACCGTGCTTGCTCTCCAACAAAGTTAGGAAGAAATATAAATCACACTAGTTAAGGTATCCGAACACGTTCGGAGTACTATTTAACAAAATAGCATACTAAAACATTATAAATGTTCTTTTAGGACACAATACTAATAAATATTTCTGTGTTTAACTACCAAAATTTAAAATAAATTACCTGAATTATACAAAAATCACAATTATAAGGGAAATTTTAGCAATATTTTTGAGAAACTTCAAAGCAGTTAGGGAAAAAGTAATAAACATATATTAGTAAAAGTATTACTAAAACAAATTAGATGCATTTATCTAGAAAATGTACTAAAATTTTAATTGTTTAATAAAATTTGAAAATTTTAGAGCTGATTGAGTAAACATTATAAGAAATATTACATTTTTTATGAGACCATAATTTAAATAACAAGCCATAACTCAGAAAGTATTCATACAATAAGAAATATTTTAGTACATTCTCTAGAAAATAACATAAATATCAAGTTCAAAAAGTTTTATAGAAATACATTCGTAATATTTTGAATTATCAGACTCGCCATGATAGATTTTGAGAAATTTAAATGCCCACTTCTGGTAGATCAAAACCCCACTTCCGGGGGTAGAAACAAAACAAAGTATGTTTCGTAAAGTCAAAAGATAACTCTATTCAATAAAATAAAAAATAAAAATAACTGTCTTGATTGAATTTGGCCATTTTCAACGTGTTCGGATACCTTAAAGATATCTTGAATTGAATACGCAAGGAAAATTCAAATAAGAACTTGGATTTCACTTCATAAATCTTCGACAATCTTCTTATCAACAAAGTTCAGGGCATATCTTTAAAATTGAGTAGATTATATCTAGGCATGGATCCATGGATCTCACATGGATAATTATTAGTGTTCTAGAATAGGCAGACCAAACAATCATTTTTATATCTGTACAGACAATGAAGCAACATAAAACATTGTCTACCCAGAAGCATTGTAAAATCAACCCTCTGCCCTCCCGGACTCCGGAGCAGAACCATTTCATCAAATTTGGGTAAATTTTATTTATCTATGATAGTTTTTTTTATTCAGATTAATGTAGTAATTTTCTATCCTTCTGCTTTATCATTTATAAGTTTTTGAATATTTTATAAACTACATGAACTTATTTATGTATATTTTTTAGATTATTTGTTACTTACATATCGCAGCCTATTGGCGACATTATAGGAAATGAAGCACCTGGTTGCCAATTCAGCACATACAACACATAGGAAATAGGAGTTGTCAACTTGGCGAGTTAATAATAGAATGGTCAATTTTTGTGATAATACGCAAGTACCATTATTTCTTATATATATTAATGATTCACATTTATTTTTGTTCATAGTTCTTTATCACGTATTTTTCTGATTTGCATGTTTTTGTTGAAAATTCTTATTTGGATACTTTCTTTGGTACTCATGTATTATCGCAACCTATTGGTGATATTATATGAAACGAAGCATCCGGTTTCCAATTATAGATATACCACATACAGGAAATGGGGATGCCAACTTGGCGAGTTATAATAGAGTTATGGATTGCTGCAATAATACATAAGTACCCTTTCTTTTATTTCTTTGAATTTTTATGTATTATTTACTTTTGTTAACCCTCGTGGCATACTTTGTGGTGCATCATTCTTTTTAACCTCCCTAAGCGACAGCAGCATGTGGCATAACTACTTATAGAATAAAATTGAATTTTAAAAAAAATATCAAATTAAAATAAGGCTTACTAATTTGATTAAATCAATATAAACAGTTTCATACAAACGCAAAATATATATCAGAAAATCTTTATTTAGTATTTCGAGACATCAAATTAAATTTCAAAAATTGTCAAAAACAGACAAAAAAGCATTTAAGAACAATCCCATCAATTAATTTCGCCAAATTAAGGGATCACAAAGTGCAAAAAAATATTTTGGCGAGGTCCTTTCATTTGCGGAGCATGATCGGCAATAAAAGAAAAAAACACGTAAGTACTAAAATATTAAAAAAAAATTATACATTTAGTTAAAAAGGAATTACTGGTAAGAAAGATAAAATAGGCACTTCTAATATTCACACATAACATTAATTTCATTCTATCTAAAGCAGATAATGAAAACAAAAATGCAATACTAACGTTAATTGCAGTAAAAAAAAAAACTGAACTCTCCCCTTATCAGTGCGAAGTTTTTATTTGTAAATATAATTATAATAAATAATATTATTAAAGAAAATAATCAATTCTGGTGAAATTACTGAAAAAGTAAGTTGTAATTTGTAAGCAAATTCACATCCCGCGATAATACTATCCGAATTTTGCTAAAACAACAAAACAAAATTTTAATTGTTTAAAGAATAATCATTTAAAAAATAATTTATTCGAAAAATAATCCTAATTAAGTATTACAGAACAAAAAATAGATAAATATTTCAATTGATATCCATAATTATAAAAAAAATATCTAATAATCCCGAAAACATAGTGTACAAAGCATGAATTTCCTCATTTAGAGAGAAATGTGATATCATATGACGTCATAACACCGAAAAATCACTTAAAAATTTTAATTTCAAAAAAATTTAGAGGGAATTATGAAATAATGAGTACATAAAGAACATGTCCAGATTCAAGTGCAACGTTATGTCAAAATTGCAGAGGAAATGCTAAAGTAGTTTCGGAGATTAGCGGCTTTGAACAAACACACATTACATTTTTATTTATATAGATATATAAAATCTGAGGGTGATTCACCTCTAACTTGTTTTGATCCAAAGAACTCCGCCTCAACTTCCGATCTAATTCTAACCACGGTTGTTAATCACAAAATTTATTAATCAACGCCTTCTTCAAAGGTATAAAATCAAACTTTGCACGGGTCGCAAAGGTGTAATCGATGACTTTGAACCTATAACTTTCTCTCTTTCTACCATATGACCATTTAAATAAGCACAGGCCAAATTTGTAAATATCTTGATTTAATTTAATTTATTAGTAATACTTTCACATTGAATTCCAGAACATTTTCCTGGCAAGAAAAAAAGTTCGGGTAGGACTTTAAAATTCGATCAGAGCTTGGCGCTATTGTAATGGACATCCCCTGACATTTATTAATGTTTGGGTGGTTGAAGAAGATCAGCCACAATCAAAATAAATCTATTTTATTGTTCTATCAATCAATTCAACCGACCCAGGATAGGAAATGTCGTTATATTTTAGTATTGGAATAAGAACGAGGTAGACGAGATATTTAATATTTAATTATATTTTGACACACTTACCTTTGGAACGTTTTGGTGATATGCGTTCTAAGTAATCAAAACCCGCTCTTAAATAGTCGACTTTTGATCTATATGAGTATAATTCAAATAAACTCTTTTGTGACTAAATCTTCAATTATCTATCTTAAATATTGAGTATTTAATCGGCGAAATACTCTCGACTAGCTTTCTGCTAATTTACGTTATATAATCAATAGCTTGCATCATCTGACTCCTAACATCTCTCTCTCTCGAACATAAAAGTCAATTCCTAAATATAAACCCTGATTTACATAAATCGTATCTTCTTATGGAGGAAGTTTTCAATTGAACAATATTTAAAGATCCCGTAAAAAGACCCGTTACACTGTGTCCCTTCAATGATATATAGGGGACTGATACAATATAATAATATGAATGACACAAACTTAAGCAAACTGTAAGTACTTTACTGTTGCATGGATGTAGTCAGGATGTAGCATTTCTCGTATTCTATATTTTACATTTTTCCGATCATCACTACCGAATAACGATATCTTAGTTTCATTCCTCCATATATTTTTCGACCACTAATCTTGTCCAATTAATGTGTTCCATTGATCACTGTAGTCTTTTTAGTGCTGCTGTAAAATTAAATAAGGCTTTATCAGAGGAATTTTACCTCTTAGTTTAACATCTGCTTATCTTCTTATGATTGTTTTTGAACTGACAGAACCATAACTTCATTCAGATAACTTCCGATGACCGTTAATGTCATTCTTTTACCTTAAAGACGTAATATTTTTGTTTTTCTGTCCTAAAGAGATACTATCTACCTTTTTCGGCCTTTTACTGCTTTCTGTTTTATTAAATTTGCCTCCTGATTTATCTTACACAAATTTTTTGGTCTCCAGGTGTACTCACTGAACCAACTAACTTTCGGGCAATTTTAACATAGAAAAGATGACTTTCTCGTCATATATCTGTTTCTAGGTAACCAATCTATTCTTTCGTTCGATTTTTGTGCTTCATGACTAAATATCATTCTTGTCCTAGCCAGAGAAGAGTCATGACATCAATCCTACGGAAAGCGTTTTCGCACCGTTTGAAAACTCGTGTCCGAATGAGGTACCCATTAAATAAAAATGAACTAATTTTGGATATAATTATTTCCAGGCATTATTCAATAACAAAGGAAGAGCTTAAAACTATTTTCAACTCAATGAAGCACCAATGTGAAGCTGTAATAAAAAGTATAGGCTTAACCCACTAAGCAGTGATAACCTACTGTTATCAAGAGTATCTAATGTATATCGCGGTAACTATTGCAACATAACTTTTTGGGTTGTAAGTATTTGAAATTTGCAATTGTATGAATTTAGTATTAAATTTACTCTAAAATGATATAAAAGCTTTGCAATTTGTGCAGCATAACATTTTCTAAAAGCATACAGAAACTTAAAAAATATAACAAATTTAAAAAGAGTCCACAATTGTGGCCGCCACTGTATCTATCTATACATGCATACAAATATAATGCAAGAATAACTTTATCTACTCCAGATAAGACAATTCCAATTCTTTAACTACTTTTGGCAATAAGACTTTTACCAAAACTTTAGTATACGCAAGTCCTTTAACATTAAACAGGCATAGAACATTGTACGGAATAAAAATAATCGTGTTTCAAAACATTTTAACACAATCTTTTTTTTTAGCTTATGATGATGATGATGATATTCATTATCACGCAAAGCACAGGGACAATAACAGAAAAGTTACACATAGTAATGGACAATCTAAGTATTCAAAATCTAAGCCTCCAAAAGGGAGGATTTTGTTTTTTAGTAGTAAACTTTTAATATCTATGTATATATATATATATATGTGGGAATTTCCACAAAGACGGCACTCTAGAGGGCGCTGGCGACGCGAGCCCCCAGCGAGCGAACTAAGCAGAGAGAGATGAGCGAGCGAGCGATCTCGACGCGAAGGTCAGAGAGAGCCAACGCTGCTGCTAAGAAAAGCAACCGGGAACCGACTGGCCGAGCAGGGACCAGCTCTAATCCGAGACTAGAAGTGGTGTGACGAGAAGGTCACCCATGCTTCACCTGAACTGTGTGTGTATTACCGTTGTGAACTGTGATAAAAGAGACTGAGGTTCGCGAGCAGGCGTTCCCGTCGTCGATAGATCCTGAAATTCTGTTATAAATTAGCTACTTGTCTTGAATTAATTATTGTTAAGTTTTGAATAAATTAGTAGAAAGACAATTGCTTTAGCCCTTTGTTGTCTCCTACATATATATATATATATATACACATAGAGAGAGAGAGAGAGAGAAAGAGAAAGAGAGAAATGAATAAACAATAATCAAAACTTAAAAATATTAAAATTGCAAAATAACCAGACAAAATATTTTGGAAAGTATATATACAAATTAAAAAAGAGTTTAATATAAAATATGGATGCTACATTATTATAAACATGCTGACTTAGGATCGCTTATTTATAAAATAATTTATATAAAAGTAAGGATGATCATGTTTTGTGGCCAGCCAACCTCCCCAATTTATGTTAATAATACTGAGCAAAAACTTATTGAAAATAATGGATAGAATATCCAAATTCATTACAAGAAAAAGGTAACTTACTTAAAAATTGCATTAAAAAAGGCAGAGCCTGTGCTAAGTTTGAGTACAATAAACAAGTTATTGCCAAATTCTGGATCCGAATGCAATTTCAAAGCATGGGAATGGCTCAGTAGTAGCAATTTGAAAAATATGAAAAGAATAAGAATAAAACAATTAAAAAATATTTACAAACTACCATTACTTTAGATACACTAAAATTATATATTATTTAAAAATAAACTAAGAGAATAAATAATTTTATAAAATATTGGAATATGCAAGTAACTATATCTATTTAGGAAAAATGATAAACTTATTATATAATAAACTATGGAATTTGAATCCTTACTAATTAGGCTTTTTTTCCGATTAACTATTAATAAAATTAATTCGGTATTTTTGAATTAAGCAATATTTAATAAAATGTTTATAGTTTTTATTTTTTTCTGATTTTTTTAAAACTTTAAATTTATTGCATTGTATGTGTGTGTAATTAATGTCAATATTTCTGAATATAGAAAGATATACATTAGTCTCCCAAAAAATATAATATTCATAAATATTAGTAATTATATCATTATATTTTAAATTACTTTCTATAACAAGAAAACTTGCTTCATATTTGTTACTATTTGTCTGTATTAAATTAAGATATTGTGGATAACATTTAGTGTTAGGTTTGCCTTTAGTGTATTGTCTTGCTTGCCATGAATGACATCATCTATAAAACGAGAAATGCAATATTCAGAAATATCAACGAAACGATTTTCAAAATAATATAAATATACATTGGAAAGACAGTCAGGCTACCTGAAACATAATAATATCCATAATTTAATAATTTGGAATATATGGAATAAAAATTTTCAGAATTATATCATTTTAAATAATTTTTTTTATGTTGTTTTACAAGTATTTTATGATATAATCAGTATAAATGAGTTAAAAAGATCCTCAAAGTCTAAATAATCAACTGAAGAATTATTTTTATCTTTAATTTGTTAAATGAGTTATTTACTATTTGTTATTATGGCTGTTGATTTAAGATTATTGTATCTTGTAGTATTTCATGCAGAATTCTGCCTGATTTGCTGATATATGTATTTCAACCATTAGTAAGTTTTTCAAACTTGACCAGGTCTTTATGAAACTTAGGAGTATGAGAGAGAGAGAGAGAGAGAGATTGAAATACACATATGAAAATTTAAAATTATTATTAATTTGTATTCTTGAATATTTTTGAAAAGCCAAAATGCGATTATTTATTTCTCTACCAGAAATTGATGACTTAACAAAAGCTGTATTATTATCAAACTATCTGTTGATCAGTAAACTGCAATATTATTTACACTCAGGACCATAAAATAAGGATAATGAAGTTCAGGCAAATGAAGAGACAGAAGCAAAATAAATTTGACTTATTTGTAAAGTCTACTTATTAAACAAAAGGTAAAGAACAAAACATATGCTATATGTTTGACATAATTAATAAAAATTGCAATTTTCACTCCCTGGAGCAAATTTCAAAAAAGAACCTATTTACAAAAAACAGTATAACATGGTTAGTATGATGGTTAATACGGAGTATGTCTCACGGACTATGCAATACAGGCCTTACAACGCCTACGCTTGCTGAGTATCAAATTATCAATCTGATCTTGGGGAATATTACACCATTCATCAAGCAATGCCCTCCGAAGTTCCGGTAGACAGGTGGGAGGGGGTTGACGGGCTGCAATTCGTCGGCCAAGCATATCCCACACATGCTCTATTTGATTCAAGTACGGCGAGTATGCTGACCAATCCATTCGGGTGATATCCACCGATTGAAGGCATTCGTCTACAAAGTTTGCACGGTGAGGACGGGCGTTGTCATCCCTAAACAGAAATTCAGCACCCATGGCACCCCGAAACAAACGTACATGTTGTTCCAGAATGACATCCCGATAGATGTGGCCTGCCATCGTTACACTCTGAACATGCAGGTCAGTTCTGGAACGAAGAATAATTCCTCCCCAAACGAGCCATCCTTTACCATCGTAACGGTGTCGTTCAATGGTGTGCTCTTAGTGGTAACGAGTACCTGGTGTTCTCCATATGAAAGTCCGGCTAGAATCAGGCTGCAAACTAAACCTGGACTCGTCGGAAAACATAACACAAGACCACTGTTGCGGTATCCACAATGCATGCTCTCTACTCCAGGTTAATCGCAGGCGACAGTGAGTTTCGGTAAGGGGAACATCGGACAAGCATCATCGGAACATCATCGGACAAGCCTACGAGCATATAGACCAATGTGTCCTAAGCGTCTGTACACGGTCTGCCTTGAAACTGTCGTACCGGTAGCTAAAGAGAGCTGACGAGACATTTCTGATGCTGTGCTCCGTCTGTTTCTTTTGACAACAACTGCCAAATACCGGTCGTAATTCGGCGTTGTAACTCGGGGGAGACCTATGCTGTAACGTCTGCTCACATTACCATCATCTTGTAATCGTTGCCAAAGCCTGGAGATGGCACTCTGGGCAATTCCTAGTTCCTCGGGTACTTCCAGCTGGGTACGTCCACATTCCAGTCTTCCGATATAATTCTACCATGTAAAAAATCATTCAGATGCTTCCTTTGTGCCATAACTATGGGGTTATTGCACTGAAAGGCTTTTAAAGCGATTGTGAACAATTTTACTTCTTTGCCACCATTCCTTATATACCCCTCTCTTACACTCTTGTCATCGTGACGTACTATCCTCGCCATCTGGTGGTTTCCTGTAATTTGCATGTTATTCTTCAAGATGTGTGTGATAATTTTACAGGTAAAATTTTTATTTTAGAGTTCAATTTCTGTGTGATTCTGAATTATCCTTAATTTATGGACATGAGTGTAATTTTTTTATATATATATAAGCAGTCCTAAGTAAGCAGTGTGTGTTCAGAATACTTTTACTTTTTCATATTTCCTTTTAAATTCTATTGTCTGGTTATCTTGAAACTCAATTCTTTTCACTTTTAATCGTGTTTATTCATCTGTTTCTTGTACAGAAATTTTGATTATGCATATATATATATATATATATATATATATATGTGTATTATATATATAAATATAATACATATATATATATATTTATATATATAAATATAATACATATATATATATTTATATATATTTGTATTATATATATATCTATATATTTATATATATATATATATATTATATATATATATATTTATATATATTATTCTGTTATCAATACAGAATTTTGACTAATTTTAGAGTTAAGTAAAATGGTTTGGAAGATGGATTTTTATAACTCACTATATAATGACAATTTGGTAAAGAATCTAATTTAGTTAATGATCTTAATGATTATAATAGTAACACTACGACTAAAAGATTCAAGACAAGAATTTGTTGGAACAAAAAATTCATTAATAGTCATTCTTATCATATTAAACAAAAAAATTTAGAGTCTAGCAATTATAATATTCAATCTGGTAATAAAAGTTACATTAATAGAAATAATTTACATGTAATTAAGGACATATTATCCTCAAGCAAATATATAAACAATATATCTAATATTAGTACTAAGTTGAGATTCAACAAATGTAATGATAGTAGATGTAAGACGTGCACTATGCTAAACAATGATCAATATGGTTGTGAATCTAAATTTAACCTATGTAAAACTTTTAATTGTATTTACCTATTAAATTGTAAAATCTGTAAGTATAAATATATTGGACAGACCTCAAATACTATTAATATTAGGATTAATCAACATAGACATGATGTTAAAAACTTCAGTTATACCAACAATTCTAATAAAATTGAGCTCAGACACTTTCAAATGCATGGATTTAATAATGTCGAATTGTCGATTATTAAAATCGTACCAGATACTAAGCACATATTATGGTGGGAAAATCATTTTATCAGAAGTTTTAATACAATATATCCATATGGTCTTAATGTTATATACCTTGCTAAAAACACACTCCAAATTATGTTACAGAGCAATAACAAAGAATTTTTTTATACTGCTTTCAATTCAGTTAAGAATTTTAAGAGAAACTCAAGAAGTAATAGAACTGAAAGGAAAAACAGAGATAAGAATTCTTTAATTGATAATATTAAAGCTATTATAGATGATTTTGAATTAAACTTTAATATCAAGCAGATCAAATACTTCATGTTTGGTCTTAATAAAAAGGAAATTGTACTGTTGGATGAAATTTTAAATAATGAGTGCTTTAAGGTGTGTCATGCAGTTCACATCATTAAAGACATTAATAATTTCTTATTTAATAAATTCAATATAAATGTCAAAAAATTTAATAAACCTACTACAGAATACTGCACTTTATTATTCATGAATAATACATTTGATAAAGTTAATTTTTCTAGTGTATTTATAATAGACATTTGTCACTTTTTCCTGTTAGGAATGTAATAGTTAAAAAAGCTTTTAAATATAATAAAACGATGGGCAGATTTATCTTTAATTACAATAATAGCTCCCCTTCTCTTGACATAGATGACTGTAAATGTAAGAACTATCATGAATTTATTGATAGCTATCACAAACATGTAGTAACAGGCAATTTAAATATAATCAAGGATAGAATTTTAAAAGATATTATGAGTAAAGGCACTAGTTTTAGATTAACAATTTCTAACAACAATAATACTGTTAAAAATCAAATTAATAATGATATAAATAATTTCATTACTAAATCTGAAGTTAAATATGGTTTGCCTTTAGAGGCATTTGATGAATTTAAATACAATATTTTAAAAGACCTGATGAAATTTAACTATTGTTCTAAACCAGTACTCACTTATAAAGATGTAAAACAGAAAATTTATGATTTGCAAAAGAATTTTATCATTGTTTACTTAGATAAAGTGCCTGGTAATTATGCTATTATTTGTAAGTATTTTTATAATACTATGATTAATGAACATTTTTTAAACAATAAATCAATAGATTGGAATTGTCAGATAAAGAAATTACTAATCGAATTACTGCTATATACAGAAAATTGAGTGTTTCGATTCATAAGATTAAGTTTCCATATATATTTTAAACACCTAAATATCATAACAATCCTGTTAAATTTAGAACAGTAACAAATGGTTTTAAAACTTATATCACTGCTGCAGGTAAAATGCTGCACAATATTTTGCAAGAATTCATCAATAAGCAATGTAATAAAGCTATAATTAAAAATAGTAAAGAAATTATAGATTTTTTTAAAAATAAAAATATTTATTCAGTTTATAGTTATGACTTTGAAGAAATGTTTAATTCTATTAATATCAATGATGTAATTAGGGTAACTTTAGATAATCATAGAAATTATAACTTTAATATTAATTTACAAAAATTTAGTACTCTAATAATTTTTGTCCTAAAAGAAAACTACATTAATTTTAATGGTTCTCTGTACAAACAAATCAAAGGTTTGCCTCAAGGTGGCCCTGCTAGCAATAGTTTGGCTAATTTATATTTACACTTTTACGAAAATAATTATATTATTAATAATGATTATTACATTTTTAGATACATAGATGACCTAATTATTTTTGGTAAAAATAATAATTATAATCCCAATATCAATTTTATCCGGGCTATTTAAAGCTAATTAAAATTAATAATAATCATGTTAAAACTAATTACTTGGATGTATCATTATGTATTAAGGACTATAAATTACATAGCAATATTTATGATAAAAAAGATGATTTTAATTTTAACATTCTTAAAGTTCCTTACTGGAATTCAAACATCTCTATTTCAGTCTATCGAAATATTATTTTCAATTATATTTATCAGAACAAGGTATTAGTTAGTGATAAATCTAATATATATTTAAATATTAATAACTTTATTAAACATTGTATAGAACACAGTTACCCTCCTAAATATGTAAAAAGGTATATAACAGTTAAATAAAAAAAAGTTTTTTCAGTTGTACAGTTTATAGATAGATGGCGCCTCTAGCTAAGTAATTTTGTAATAATATATTTTATTAAAAATTAATCGTTTATGCCTGGATGGTATTTTTATTTTCTACAAATTTTTAAATAAATGTAGAATTTTTAAAAGTATATATATAGTAAAAATGCTACTTTATCAACACATAATAATTATATGCGTTACTGTTATTGTCCATAAGAGGCGAATATGTATTCACGTGGTAAGTCTTCTATTAGTTTAGCTTTGATTTTAAATATTTTAGTAATTATTAAAGGCTATAACATTATAGTATTACATTAATAGATTATGGTTTTATCTATAATATAGTTAAACTTCTCTAGAAATTTATTGCTTTCCCTATGGCCCAGAATACTGGCAAATTCAGGTGAAGGTTGGCTGGCCAAAAAACTTTGTTTAAACCTGCATTCCTAGTTCCTAAGGCTGGGAGTTTGCTTTTCGTATTTCTGTGGCTAAATCTTTTCTATTATGACTATAGTTATCTTAGGTATATAACTATTTTTAGTATATTTTTTGAAATATATATATATATGTATTATATATATATATATGTATATATGTATTATGTATATATATATATATGTATTATGTATATATATATATATATATAAACATAATACATACAATTGATATTCTTTTAAGTATTAATCATGTTGAATCATCTCTATTGTAGAGAAATTTTGATTATATATATATATATATATATATATATATATAGTATCATAAAATGAAAAAAAACATAGCATAATAAAATTGATAATACTAACTTATACCACTAACAAAGCTAGAAGGTTTCATATATATATATATAAATGACATAAAAAATATTTTTGACATTGTATATACAAGCTTTATGCTTAAGCTCAGTATTGTAATAAGTTTTGTTATAATATTTGATTATCTTATTTTATTTTATTTTACTTTTTTCTTATTATTTTAATTTTTTACTTTGTTTTTAATACATCTTTGTTTTTTGTTACTATTATATTGCTAGGTTTTTTGTATATGTTCTTCATTTTATTCAATTTTTTTTTTCTATTTTTATATATTTATCCGGAAATTCTCTTGTTTTCTTTTTTGCTTATTTTTGTTATACATTATTCAACATGTTTATTTGTGCTTTATGAATACACTAGTTTTCTAGTTCAATTATACAATTTTTGATGGCATGTATCTTAATTCTATTTTAGCGACTGGCAATTAGATCAGCTTTTAAGCCTATCTATGCTCGATGTCACACTATCATGGTATGTGTGATATCGTCAAACAGTGACCATAGTTTGTTGGTAGTTTTTGGAAGTTGTTTTGGAAACTTTTTCATGTTTTTTATCCTTTGTGATAGGTACGAGTTCTTTTCCCTTCTTTTTTTTTCTTCGATTGAGTAGACAATTTTCTTATTATTCGACTGTTATGAGGTATACACTAGTGTATATTTTGCATATTTCACAATATGGATTACTATTATAGTCATCATTCTAATATGTTTAAAAATGATTTGGACAAAGAAAGCACTAGGTAGGATTTGAATCATTTTTCATACCATGCGCAGTGTATAAGACTCTTTTATATAATAATATATCCTATAGATCCACAGAACATTCTGGAATTCTAACTATATAAATAGCTATAATAATCAAAATAATGATAATTCTAAAAAAATTGTTACTAAAGAGAAAATGCAATATTGTTTAACTTCTCACAAGTATTTTAATAAATATTTTAATATCATCAACTCTAAAAACAATTACCCTATAGATGATTATCAATATACCCCGAATATTCATTTTCGCTACAATAAATGAAATGAAAAAAGATGTAAAACATGCCCCATGATCAATTATGAACAATTGGATAGCAAGTCCAACTTTATATTTTGTAATTCTTTTAATTGTATATGTATGTTGAATTGTAAAAAATGTAATTATAAATATATTGGTCAGACTTCTACTCACTTAAATATTCGAATTAATCTTCACAAATCTCATACTAAACATTATATTAATAAATATAATAATAAAATTGAAATAAGTCTTTTCTCCTGCATGGTTTTCATAATATTGATATATCCATTCTTAGAATAGTTCCCGTTCTAAAAGATAGATTATGGTGGCAAGACCATTTTATTCATTTTTATAATACAACATATCCACAAGGACTGAACACATTATATAATGGCAAAAATGTTCTGCAATGCATGCAGCAAAAATATAACAAATATTATTTTTATAATTGTCATAATAATAATATTAATAAAATAGCCAAGAGAGCAAACATAGGTAAAAGGAATAAAATAAAAATTGGAGATTCCAAGGATATTACAGCTAAAATTAATGAAATCTGTAGTGATTTTGAAACAGCTTATAATATTAATCAAATAAAAAATTTCATGTTTGGTTTGAACAAAAAGGAAATCAAACTTATTAATGATATACTTAGTTACGATAATTTCAAAGACTGTCAAGCGTTACATGTTATGAAAGATATTTGTAATTTCTTAATAAGCAAGTTTAATATATCAATATATGATAATGTTTTAAATTCTACAACTGAATACTGTAACATACTTTTCATGAATTAATCCTATATATATAATCATGTTAACTTTACTAAAGTGTTTGAGAAGTATGTTCAATTTTTCCAAATAAAAACATTAACATTAAAAAGGCTTTAAAATATAATAAGAAAATTGTAGATCCAGCTATAACTACAATTCTTTTGATTTGCAAAATAATAATAATATTGTATGCAATTGTCATAGTTATGTAGATTTCATTGATGAGCACCATAAACATGTCATATGTGGTGTTTTAAATATTATTAAAGATTAAACTCTTAGAGAAATAATGGATAAAGGTACAGGCTTTAGAATAATGCACTCTAATAATAATAAAGCTATTAAAGCACAAATTGCTAAAGATATTAATAACTTCTTTACAAAAATAGCAATTAAATACAATTTTCATTTTGAAGCATTTAATGAGTTTAAATGCAAAGTTTTGTGTGAATTACTTAATCTTAACTATAAAACCGATAAAAATATTACTTACAAAGATATAAAACACCAAATTTCAAATCTTCAAAAAGATTTCATTATTGTATATGTTGATAAAGTTCCAGGCAACTATACAATCATTTTCAAATAGTTTTATAACTTTATACTTAACACAAACAGTTTCAAAACAATAACGCATTTATTAAATCTAATAGCAGCAGTGGGGAAATCATTAACCGTATTTCAGCTTTTTATAAAAAACTAGATTTATATACAAATAATATCAATTTTCCTTATATTTTTCTAACACCAAAATTTCATAAGTGTCCAATTAAATTTAAAACTATTACTAATGATTTTAATACCTATATTACACAACCAGGCAAGGTGTTGCAAATAGTTATACAACACAATCTAGACAATATCTCAAACTCCATTATTGTAAGGAATAGTAAAGAGATATCATGGAGAACATGCAAGAAAGAGTATAAAAATTTGCATAGCTTTGACTTCGAAGAGTTATCCAACTCTATTGATATAGAGGATATGATTAAAGTAATTAAGAAATTTATATTAAATATTCATTAAATAAATTGATAAACTATGATAAATAAAATACTATTATACAATTTGTTTTGAAAGAAAATTGCATATTTCATAATAACTATTATTATCAACAAATTAAGGGTCTGCCACAGGGTGGCCCAGCAAGTAATAGTCTGCCTAATATCTATTTACACTATTATGAGAATGAAAAAATTGATACAGACTCTTGTTACTTTTTAGATACATCGATGATTTAATTATTTTCAGTAATAAAGTTGACTTTACTCCTATTTTTAATTATTATCCACATTAGTTGAAATTAATAAAAACAAATTGTAATATAGAGTCAGCAAACTTCCTTGATCTCCAATTAAAAGTTGAAAATAATATGCTAAAAGTAATATTTTTGATAAAAGAGACTCTTTTGATTTTAATGTTATAAAAATGCCATTTTGTATAATAGTGCCCTTCACATTTCAATTTTTAGAAATATTATTCTAAATTATATAAACAGAAATAATGGTTTAGTATCTGAAGATTATTGAAAATTAAGAATTATAAAAAATTCTTTCAAAGTTGCCTAGACTATAACTATACGGGAAATTTTATATATAAATATATGTCTTCAAAATTATAGCTAATTAATTCTTATTATTTAATATATTCATTTCTAATTAGTTTATAGTATATAATTTTCTTAATACATTCTTATAATATGTTTAGTTACTAAAACTATATATAGATGACGACATTATTCTTAGTTTTGCTGTTTTTTTGTGCATTGAGTCAGTACACTCATGGAATCTATATACATCGGGTAAGACTATAGTTTCTTTGCTCATTTACATTATTATTAATTATAGTCATTATCATTATTAACCTATTTTGAAAAAATATTTTTTGTTTATACATATTTATATTTGTCTATTTTTCCCGGATTCCTATAGTAATTTAACGTCATCGGGAAGAACGTCGCGCCCTTGCGTCAGCACGAAACACCGCCTGGAGACGAGTGCCGCGTATCTGCACCAGCGTATTTCTTCCTCACAGGCCTAGCGACTCACCGGTGCGCCAGGGATCTGGAACGTTTCTTAAGCTCAGTTTTTTGGCAATAGATGGCATTCTATGCCCATAAGATTTGGGATACATGGAGATCTGACCTTCTACTCGAAATGAGAGAAATATTACTCATTAAACGTGGTTTTTGTTTTATAAACATAAGGGGAAAGTAATGTTTCCGAATTGAGTGCGTTACGACTGCTCTTGAAATGAACATGTGGTTTTTGTTTATAGTGAAGCTGAGAGATTTATTTTCGCTAAAGCATTTGATTTGGGGTTTCAGTCTTTTTTTTATGGATAATTAGATCAGGTGGACAATTTTTTTCTTACTTTTTTAAAGGGTCGACTTTTACAAATGCTTACGATTAAATGTTTAAAAACGTACTTGAACAAAAAGAGACTCAAGTAAATAAAGTATATTAATACGAAATATATTTGAAGCATTTTCCGTTTGTATAATATACAGGATAATATTGAACAACGCGTTTATATTTCGCTATTTTTAAGGATTTAGGCTTAACTATGCAAAACCCTCCGGTCTGTGAATAACACTCGCGATGAAAACCTCCGGCCCTGCCAGTACGCACGCATTTGCGTCCTTCGTCCAGAAAGGGTTATTATTCCAATTTCTATTCCATTGCTCTTATATTCACCCACGTGGTTTTGGTCCTTTGACTTGGTTTATCACCGGTGCTATTATAGCGAAAATTTCCGCTGTAGGGGAAGATTGAGATCTCAAAAAACACTGTTTGACCCTGTCTCACTGTCCTAAACCAGTGGCAGCTCGGGAAGTCATAATAGTTTTCTCCACTCTAGCTAAATTTCTCTTTTTTGGTTTGTCATGGTTCCATGTTCTTGTTTCATTCGGTCTGATCTAAAGATGTTTTAGGATTTATTAGTCTTCTTTTTAATTTATTTACTGCTAATTATATATATATATATATATTTATATATATACATACATATATATATAAAGGAGAAAGGCGACTCACTCACTGACTGACTCTAACCACGACATCTCCTAACTAATTAACCTACAAATTTGAAATTTGGTACACATGTTCTTTTCATGGAACAGAGATGCACTAAAAACGGACTTTGCGAAATTTGAACCGCAAGGGACGGGGGTTAAGCAGCGTTACAAATAATTGTTTCCATTTTTAAACTACTCGACGTACAATCTTGAAGTTAGGTAAGCAAATTCCTTTTGTTGAGTAGGGATCAACTACAAAATGAGTTAGGTGAAAGTCGATCCCCAAGGGGTGTTGTGGGGGCTTAGAGGGCGTTATAGATAATTATTCCAATTTTTAAATTATTAGACGCACAGTCTTTAAATTTGATAAATAGATTCCATTCATAGAGTAAAGATCAGCTATAAGATGGTTTTTGTGAAAATAGCTCCACAAGTGGCGTTGTGGGACATTAAGGGGCGTAATACATAAATAATTGCGTTTTTAAACTACTTGCGTTTGTACTACTACAAACATTTGTTTTAATATCTGTGGTCTAGACAGGAAGAGCGAAAGAAAAAATGAATTGAATGACAAGAAAGAGGGTCGAAAATAGAGAAGGATCACTAGGGTACCCCGGGTTCGTGAAGCCCGTCTTTACCAAAGCCAGTAAAACCCATGGGAAAAGGAAAAGATCACTAGGGCACCTCGGGATTGTGAACCCGTACTCACCTAAAGAAGGTGAGCCCCCTGAGGGGTTCAGGATATCAGACACACAATTAAGCATGTAATTTGTGTATTAAAATTAAAGTATTTTAGTGAAGTTGCGTTAATTTTAATACCTATAACTAGAGTTTAGTATGGTAAGTACGTGTATAATAGCACAAAGCACATATTAGTTTTGCTTTGATTTAGGAATAATATTCCAACAGGATATTTTAATTATATGTTTAAAAATTAATCCCTCTTCCTTTTTTAGGGGAAAGGGAGATACAATTGTGATTTTTAATGCATATATATCATTTAGAACTAAAATAAATTATAATATGTTTGTATTTTACATAAAAATAATAAAATAAAAAAATGTTATACTTTCAAAATAAAAAAAAAATATCAGCATATTAGAGATGCAGTTGCTTCTTTTAATTAGACTATAAGACGGGTTTTTTGTCACTTTCTGTACATTTAATGTTTGAAAAAAAAATTATATTTTTATAGAAAGTTTCTTATATATATATAACAAATTAATAGAAAGCAGTATAATTTCTCTTTTCTTTTTAATTTTAAATATAGAAGAAGAAATTTGTCCACAATTCATCATGTATATTGGAAACGTAACTGAAGTTTTGGGAAGAGACGCAACACTTGAGTGCATCGTTGACAATCTGGGAGGCTTTCGAGTGAGTACAGTTTAGATGTTCAATGACATTACTATAGTGTTGTTTTGTCTTAATATAAAAGAAGGAAATCACATAAGAAAAAAAATTATTATCTCTGCTGTTAGGTGCTCTCTTTAATTAAATGAAAATTAAAATAAATAAAGTCAGAAGAACTTATTTCAGCGTTACTAATGATGATGAATCGCTCATATATTAATTCTTGTTTGTCGTTTTTTCCTTATGGGTTGCATTTTAGAAACTAAGCCTTTATAGACACTGTCCCCAAATGTGAGAGTCATTTGTGGTAGGCATCATGTAGTGGCGACTCTTGCTGCCAAATTAGGACAACTGAATTAATTTTAATTCAAACTCTCGTCGGATTCTAAACATTGCCGTGATTCAATTTTGCCGAGAGTACCAGAGCCAAATTGGCAATCTAAGGATCTTTTACATGTCGCTTAAAAATGAATATTTACCACAGGCTTATTGTGTTATCATTTAATGTTATGGTATTTAATATTTATAATAGATTGAAAGTAAAATTTGTCACAATTAAATATCACGAGTTACGAGGTATAAATACCATGGTTATGGCATAGGTAGGATATTCCAATATTGGCCAAATTTTGGAGCAATTTGTATGCATATATAAGAAAGAAAGAAGAAATAATATTTTTAAAACGTGAACGAAGATAGAATTGTTGTAACACACCTTAAAAATTAGAAATTAATTTAGAAGTAAGACAGCTTATAAATTATATTATATAACATAATTTAAATATAATAATAAACACTCTTTATTATATGGACACAATTTTTAAAATAGTTATAATAATAGCTATATGCAAAGCATATTAATTTAAATGCACAATTTTTTAAATGTCTGATAATTTAAACAATTTAAATAATTTGCATGATTACTGGAACGCTGGATTAATTTGGCGTATATCACAAATACGATATTTTTGTATATCATTATAACTTGTTCATTAGCATTTAGTCATTACATATAATTATTGCTTCATAGATTTGCAATGGCTCAATGGCTTAAAGGTAGCGGACCTCTTTCGGATGCCTAAGGTTGCGCTATTGATCCCAGGTGGAGACAATAGATTTTTGGATGCGGAAATCATAGGCAAGCTGGCCATATGATTAAAAAATTTAAATTGTAACTTTGTAAATATATTTAGTTTTTTTTATAAAAAAAAACTGCTGTTTGTAAAAAATGCAACTGCATGATTGAATCATCAGAATTAGATGAAACTTAATTCACAAACGACTTGTATTAGTACAAATAAATAACGAAAATTTTAAGGCAAAAAATCAATCTTCAGTGCCCGATATCAGTATTTGGTGTAGCCACCATGCTCTGCAATAAGTACTGCCATACGACGTGGGATGGAGTCACACATATTTGAATGTCTGCTTGTGGAAGAGAATTCCATATTGCTTGTATGCGCAGCAAAAGTTCGTCTTTTGAAGCAGCAGGGCATGGATCACGAGCGAGATGCCGGCCAACCAAATCCCACACATGCTCAACATGTGAAATATACGGCGAACAATCAGGTCAAGGAAGAAGTTGCATGGGTTGGGCTCAACAGGTCCCGAACAGTGTTTGCAAATGTGAGCGTGCATTATCCTGCTGAAAAATAGATTCGAGGATGCCTTTAAGGAAGGGAACGACTTCGGGCAGTTGAACTTCACGATTGTACCTGTTGCTATTGAGATTAACCTCAATGTGTAGCAAGTTGAATCATTTATGATAAGAAATCTTACCTCAAACCTTAACTCCGGGTGATAGGCCACTATGTCATTCGATAATGCACTCTGGAAAGCAGCGTTCATCGGCATAGAGTCTAACACAGATGCGGCGATCATGGTCCCACAAATTGAAGCGTGATTCATCTTACAAGACAACTTGGTGCCAATCAGCTTGCTAGGCTTTGTGCTCATGAGGCCATATCAGATGTAGTCGTCGTTGGGGGATCCTGGATAAAGGCAACCTTGTACATAATCCACGATGCAGCAGACGTCAATGAATTGACGAAGCCGACATTAGTACACCTGTAGCAGGAGACCAAACTGCTGCCAACTGCCTGGAGGAAACAGTACGGTCATTCGTCGTTATGCGAGGCAGATATCGATCGTTGCACACTGACGTTACCTTCCGTCGTCTATTACTTCTAGATTTTTGACCTGTTCAGTGCTCGTCGTTCCACTGCTTCAAAACTCGCATCACTGTAGAACTGTTCCGTTGCACACAAGCTCTTTCTGCGTGATAGGAAAATACTTTTTTTCGAAGGCCAATAATCTACCCCTTTTTAAACTCCTTATGTTGTTGGAATTTCTCCTTATTTCGTCGGGGAGGCATACTTAGGTCTCACTAAACGTTCGCCACTAACAAATAATCATTAACTATTTTCAACGTCCTGCTACAGCCCTCTATTTATATGCTTTCAGCATCAGTTCAGTGGACACTGCGCAGGTGACGCATGTGCGTTGGCTCTAAAACTTTACTATTTTACGTAACATCCTATAATTGTTATTTGGTGCAAAGTTCCTTTAAGGTGACTTGGCAACTTTCAAAAGTCGAAAATCGATGAAAGCATCGATTTTTCAATTTTTGCTTTAAAATGTAGTTTGATACCTCTGGCTTAACTGTGCAAAGTTTTGAAACGATCTGATTATTTTAAATATAGTAAAATGTATTTTAAATATTTTGACAGTTCTGACAACTGTTTAAATGCCACGCCCACCTACCTCAAAGTTTGTAATTTTTTACTTGAGAATAAATGTAATATTTTACATAAAAACTACACAAGAAGAGGAATCCGTTATGCTGTTACTGTAGCTATCAGCCAATTTATTTGTTTACATAAGCTTTGCCATTTTCGCTCGCAGTGTACTTTTTAGTTTGAGTGGGTTTTTTTTCTTCAGAGAAACCTAAAACAGCACTTTTAATGCTATTCCAATCATACTTCTTTCATTTTTTTTATTTTATTAGTTGTTTTTATCGCTAATAGGCCTTTTAGGAAACTTTCATTATGTGCTTTGCAAAAATGAATGAAAAGGAATGGCGTAGAGAAAATGTTGATTATGAAGTGATTGAACATTCTGTAGTATCAAATATACGCCTGGAAAAATTAAAAACTTAGTTAAAAACATCTGCTGTTGGACTTTATATGCATATTGGTGGACTTCAACCAAGTTAATAATATACTTCTAAGTGCAAAGTGTAAATATTGGAAAAACAAATTTTGAAACTGGAGCTTGGAGCTATGTTGGGATTTTTATACAATTTAAAACTATTGTGTAGCAACTGTGAGATGAAAACAAAACTGTTGTGAGTACTTCTCTAAAGTCTGGTCTTAACAGCCATGATGTGAATTTGAGAATAACATACACTTTTTCACAGATTGGGAAATGTTATTTAGCCGTAGAAAAATTTTGTAGAATAGAAATTCCTGCTCCAGATGATTTCTTCATGGTGTTGCATTTTTTACAAACAGCAGTGTATATGTATCTATCTCTAAAATACGAATGGAGTGGAAATTACGGAAATTTATTCTTATGTTGTCTTTTTCAAAAAGGATGTATAACGTGTTTATTTCGCAGAATAAGGTTTGTTTTGTAGACCTCATTAGAGAGTTATATATTCTAATGAGAAAATAATTTAATTTTACGCAATCTAAGCTAATTATACGCTATCTATATGAAAATATTTCAGCGATAACTTATATACATTTTACAAACAATTTGAGCCTTTACTTTTCTTTTTACTCCTGATTAATATTATGAATGTTTTTCTTGTAAAACTATTACTCTTTCTTCTCATAACAGCAAATTTCTAATTTAACCATTTCTCTGCGGTTAACGCTACAACCTATGTCCAAAAATATAATAAAGAAACTAACTTTGGACGCGCACCCTTTTTTGATAAATTTTCAATTACTTTATTATTTGCTTCTCCTTGTTTTAATACAATACATGGATGTGAAAGAAATATTCTTAAAAGAGAGAGTACAAGAAAAATATGTTTCAACTCCAACAGTAAAGGAATAAACGCACTTGTCACCATCATGCATAACAAAATGCCGAACAGATTCATGAAGGATTATGTTTCTCCGTCGATTCACTGAACGATACAAAATAATCTAAAAATAAATTGTTAAACACAATAGAAAAACGCAGGGTGAAAGTGATTCCATTTTAGCTTGCATAATTGTTTGGGGCATTTTGATTTGTTTTTAAGTGCTGAGAGAGTTTTGAAAGTATGTTTCATACACACAGCTGTGCATATTCTTAAAAAAAGGGAAGAATCAATCACTGTTAGTCACTTCCTTGTTGTAATGTTGATAACTGGATACCTCACTTAGTTAATGTTAATTATATGAGACATATATTATGATTCATAAACGAGGATAGAACTAACTTGCTGAAAATCTCTTAAAGTATAGCTATGTTTATGCGAAAAGGTAGATGTTGTGGTTATATAGAAGAGGAGTATTTTATTAATTGAAACGTAACTACGTGGAAAAGATGGTCTGTAATTTGGAGTTAAAAGAAAAGATAATTACAAAAAAAAATTTCAAAATTTGATATTGCCACAAATGGGTTGAATTTTCAAATAAATGGAAAATAACGGTATTTTAATTAGATGTTTTAGACTCGAAATAAAATTATTTTTATACAATATAATTAACCCCGAAAGTATATATTATTAATACAGGAATGCTAAGTAAAGTAAAGTACAATGAAACTTTCAAAGCTACAGCTCTCTCTTCCCACAGCGTTGAGTATCTCTAATTCAACATTTCCCCCAACTTTCGTTTTATCGTGCACTGCCATTTTGACGGTAGGATGGAAATTCTATCTTGTTTTTTGTTGCAAAAACTAAACTGGGTTGTAGTTAATAGAAGAGAATCAGCATGATATTCTGAGTGAAATAAGCGATTTCTTTGCCCTTTTATTTTGATAATTTTCATTGAACATTTTAGAGAATTTTTTTTATTCATATCATGTTTTTCTTTACATCATCAATAGTGCTGCTATAGACTTTCAGACGTGACACCATTCTGTTTCACATCACAATCACTCTTTGGCACCGTCTAGGTACAATTTTAAAATCGGATGTACCAAAATATTATTTTACGGAATCTTACTTGTCATTATTACTACTAAATTTCCTATTTAATAGCCCTCTATAAAGTTAATAAAAAATATATTTCCTTATAACATGTTTTGCAGGTAGCGTGGATGCGGGTTGATACAAAGGCGATTCTGACAATCCATGACCACGTTATTTCCAGGAATTATCGCATTGGATTAAGTCACAGGGAACATAGAGTCTATACTCTCCACATTAACAACGTAAAAGAGGAAGATAGAGGATCTTACATGTGCCAAGTTAATACACTTCCGATGTTGTACCAGATAGGATATCTGGATGTAGAGGGTAAGTTGTTAAATTTATACCATAAATGAATCTATATAAATATCAATGTGTATAATATATGAATATATATATATATATATATATATATATATATATATATATATATATATACTAGCTGACCCGACACAAACGTTGTTTTACCATATAAATTATATCTAGAGAATATTTTGGTAGTCAAATAAAAATTAACTAACTCATTGTAAGTGTGTGGGGATGTGGTATACGACTGAAAGAGGAATGGAACGCTGTGAACGATGACGGTCTATAAAAGTAACAAAACACCAAACATTCATTTTTTGAATTATTTGTACTTTTATTATTTTAACTAATAAATTTCAAATTACATCTCTATCACAAATTATGAGAATTAAAAATAACTTTATCAGTCTCATAGGGCAATGGAGTGTTCGATATTTTTAGTGAGTCCATCTTTAGCCAACACAAACAAACTAGATGGTTTACCCACGCGAGAACATGCCACTTATAATTGTCCGTGTGAAAAACATGGTGTGCCCAAATCTAAGCTACATACAGACACCGTTTGAATTTTAGACTTATTGATTGTCATGGCGAATGTCAATCTAATTCGAAATTGATTCCGTTTGAATTCAATTGGCACATCTGTGGGAATAATAGGGATTCGTGATAGTAATACATCCTCTCCTCGGAACTGTCTATTCAAAGTGCTTGCCTCTCATTATTTTTCCTCATTTATTTAATGACTAATCGCGTGTCATTGCTAGGCCGTGGGGGGTTCAAATTGCGAAGAAAATAACTGGAGATACAACCTTCAGTTGTAAATGGTACTGTGGCATGCCTGGCAAATCCAATGAGTTCTAAAACTCTGCTGGATAATTTACAGCCTCGTTGGTATCGCAAACTGTATCGATAGATTTGTATGATTTCAAGTCACCTGGAATCAATTGTTGTGTCTTGAAATTCAAAGCGTAGACGTCCACATTTTTGATGCCAAAATTGCTCTTTCTGCCAGCTACTTATGATTCAAGTATTGTGTGTGTATATCGAGAAATATCTGCTCAATGTGAGCATTTTGCGTGTTAATGATTGTGCAGAATTCTGTCAGTAATTTTATGCATCCAGTGTTTTTATGTACAGCTACTTTTCCATCTCTGATATCAAACATTTGTTTTGAGAATGTTTCAGTGGCCGGATCTTGAAGCATTTGAACTCGCATATTTACTTTCAGCTGTACTTTTTCCAACATGTCATCACATTGGCGAAGATTTCAAGCAAGTGTTGATCTCATTAGTGCACTTTGAACGTGGATTGACGTGACAATGGTCCATGTGGTGTTTCAAGTTCTAAAAGTTGCACTTTTCCTGACACGCAAAACATCGCGGCTGGCTCATTTTTAAATTTAAGCGCCTTACAATGCAGACATTCCTTGTCCATAGCACCAATTGTCACATTCGAATGAGCGTAATATTTAACATTGGGCTCATACTCGAATGTTAGACGACGGAATGAATCGGATGTAAATGTTCGATGTAGTTGTTGGCGTTATTGGTCATTTGCTCTGCGTGTGTCAAATACGAATCGACACGCTTGTCTTTGTTCTAATCGTCTTTGTTGATTTTGTTCAACTTGTGCCTCTTGTGATTGCGATTCACGTAACTGCGCCATGTTCATACTCACATCTTCATTAACCTGTTGGATTTGTTTGCCTGTTCTTTGAGCTCTTCGATTTCGCATGGCTGTAGATTTAGTCGTTCGACGGCCTAAATCAGACCCTTTGCGTCTGACTGGCATTGTTTAATGTACAAAACACACAAATAGATCAAATTGAAGTATTCAATGCTAGAAAACAGTATACTGATAATATATCTGTTCTTTTATTATTTTACCTATACCTTTCACAATTATAAAATGAGTATATATTTACCTTTTAATTGAAAATGATTCACGAAAAATGTGCGCGCACTGAGTATTACAGTTTTCTTAACTGTCATTTAATAATAAATAAACTAATAAATAATAAATAAGAACTCATAAATGTCTGAAAATATTCAGAAATGGTTTATACAGGTAAAATATAAGTTTTTGTTGGCGGGAGCATGGGACACTTTTTGAAAACTTCTGATTTATATGATATCACTTAATTAACTGAACGTGAGAACTATCTTGAGCAAAATGGCAAAAACTCGTGTTATTTATTTGAACTAATGATAACTAAGTAAAAGCAATTAAGTTTTCCGAAAAAAGATATTTTTGATATTTTTGTTTTATAAACGGATGCAATATATCAATTTTTGAAAAAATAAAAAATAAAAATAATAAACTTTTCATTCGCTAAATTTGGTGATTTATGATTTGTTATACACACCCCTTTTGCTAGTGTAACTTATGGGCAGGTTGATTTGGACGGTGGAACAGAGAAAAGTCTCATCTGGCATGAAACCAATTTTCGACGCCAAGCGAAATAAACGGCAAAATTAACACACCGGGTAAACCGATTGCGCATTTTAGGGTTTTTAATTAATATATTTTTAACTAATTGCAATATCGGGATAAAAAATAATTTGCGTCCTATTCTCAGACCCACTGAATATACGCACAAAATTTCATAAGAATCGGTCCAGCCGTTTCGGAGGAGTTTTGTTACAAACACTGTGAATTTTATATTATAGAATTTTATATATATATATATATATATATATATACAGGGTGTTTCATAAATGATGGGAGTAACTTTAACCCTCTGGGTGGTTGAGACTCTAATTGAAACTCATTCAAAAGCGGTCTACTTTTTCAAAGCTGGCGGTAGCGAAACGGTTCCTGTGTACTTTTGCGAACTGCTTCGAAAATGCACCACAGTTTTATGCCTTCCCCCCTTTAAGATACAGGAGGTCTACAAGCGCTTTTGTTGGGGACGATTTTATTGCTTTTTCGGTTTCTGTGTTGTTGGAAAAAGGGGAGATTTCTCATTCATAGCTGTTGCCTTGGGAGAAAATTGTGTGATGAACGTTGGATCCACATCACGGCGAACAGAAACCATCCAATTTGTTGAATCATAGTAACAAGCAAATAAAGGATAAAAAATAAAGATTTAAATAAATGGCGAGTTAAAAGCTAAAAAATATTTTTAATAAGCAAAAGAAAATTAATTTTTTTCTCCTATTACTTTTTAAAACTAAAAAAAAAAAAAAATAAATAAATTTGATTTTGGTATTATGATTTGATCAAGACAGAAGTAATCTGTAATCATTCTTGAATATCAGACTAAGAAAACGCAAACCGCGATATATTTTCCTGTTTTTTTTTCTTTCTTTTTTTAAAAAAAAAAATTATGAGGTAAAAAAGTAACAGTGAAATTTTTTTTTTAAAAAGCAAAATGAGAATAAATGTAGTATCATTATATACCAATGATTCCCAAAGGATGCACTCCCAGGGGTCACATGCACAATATGCACTCCCAGGGGTCTATGACGAACTGCAAGAGTTCCACGCGAGTAAAAAAATAGTTTGGGGGCTCATGAGGTGTAAATGGTTTATGATCGTGGTTCTCATTAAACCGGATCATGACGTTAATCTTTAAAAAAATTTGATCCAGTGGGAACCAGATTTTACCAATTTAACGTTTACTAAGTTTAGTGAAGTTAGTTTAACAACATAAAAGTTGACTACCATACAAGGTGATAACATAAATTTTATTAATACAAGGAATATTTCAGCATTTTTTTCCAAAATTAAGCTAAAGAAGTATAATATTGAACGTCACGAATTTCTTAAATTTGTCACAGTCTGTCAGGACATTTTAACCTACGTTTAACATTTAAATGCCCTTACTCAGATTTTGAAACTGTTTGATATTGTTTTTTTAGTAATACAGCGGTAGACAATGATTTCAAATAGTCGCTTTGAAAAAAAAAAGTGTCATATTGCAATAGGAACTTATTAGAATAGGTCCTAATGAAGATCTTATAGAAACGGATGTCAGTAATTTTGGCTTTAAAAAGATATACCTGATATTTGTCACAAAATATGGAATATCATGAGAAAGTTTTTAAATGTGTTTTTCCTTGTGAGAGGGAGTTTCACTGAGTTTGCCAATCTCAAACCAAAAAAAAAAAAAAAAAAAGAAAGGAAAAGAAAGAAAGAAGTAGGCACTTACGAAAAAGGAAGGTGAGGGTTGAACCTGACAAGATTGATATTAAATATTGAAAATTTGTTATTGAAACACCAGGTTCATCCTTCTCTTTAAAAGCATTTATTCAGTTATTTTGTTTTAACTTTAATTCATTATATGCGCTTATTAAGTTTTAAACGCAGATCTATACTTCATTACCTTTAAAAATTTGATTTTTTGAAAGTAGTAGCACCAATTACCAAAAAGACATTTAAGTTGATAAATTTGCAAAAATTTAATATTAGGTAGGCAGGGGTCTAACCGAAACCGAAAAACATGGCAAGGGGTCTATGAGACAAAAAAGTTTGGGAACCTCTGTTATATATACGATAAAGAAGTTTGTACAATAAAACTGGGCTTTCTGCATTTTATTATATTTTTATTTTAAAATAACATTAAAGAGATTTTAATACTTTTAATTTATGCAAATTTTAATCCTTAAATTTATACTTTTCTGTTGAATGAATTTTTTCGGCATAAATCAAATCTCATCATAACAACTTGCACTAAGAATAAAATAATACTCTCACCACTTCAGCATTTGTGTCGGAACCACATAATACACTTTCAATTAATAATTTTAATAAGGAAATATATTTATCCTAAATGTGTTAAATGCGAAAGCGTTTCTTCCCATTTTCTACTCGGATTGGATTTTCATCTTTCCGTTTCTTTAGTATTACATCCTTTAAATGCATATTCGCATATATTTTTAAATGGGAAATTGTCATCCGTAACTACATCTTTCAATTCAGTCATTGCAAAGATGTGTGTGCATTACTGATTAATTTTGTCTTTTAAAAACAGTACACTTAAAACATTTTACATAAGTAAAATTAACTGACAATTAATAATATAAGAAATTTTATAAGCAATTTTAACATTTAGAGATGTATCCTTAATTCCAGGATTAGAACCTTACAAATTGTTATTTTATTCTTAAATATTAACAGTATAAATTCATCATCCTCATAATTCATTCTATATTGCAAGTAAACCCTACCTTTTGCTTTTGAAATGTTATTATATTAAAAATTTTGGGTAGTTTTGTAAAAAAATTACACATGTGGAAAAAACGGATTTTAATTTTTGGTTTTTAAATAATATTCTCTTAAGTGACGAGAATTTTTCAAAATTTAAGGCATAATAACAAAAACATCAGGGTTTTTTTAAAAAAATTTTGTGGCCCATATATTTGGAAAGCTTGCTCCAATTGAACTGGGATCTCTCTCTTATCATTTTAGGATACTTTCAAACTGTAAAAAAAGCCTAGGCTCTAGGCTGGATCTTAGACAAAGCATACATTCAAGATGACCTGAAAACCAATTAGGTTTTAAGAAATTTTAAGTTTTCTGAGATTTGATTTTAGTTTTGAATTCACTTTAAAGTATTTTTGCAGTTCTAAATTAAATTAATTGAAAATATTTTTAAACACAAGTCACTTTTTCGTTTGAAATGGGTATTAACTGAAATTTTAATTTCTAAAATCATTTCTGTTTGCTATGTTTTGAAGCTTTTGAGTTCTCTCACATTTACTTAATTAAGATTGATTTAAAGACCACTATATTTATTTGTACACATAATTTATATAATTTAAAAGCTTTTTACTTTGTTTTCATTAATTTTTTCCTGTTGAGAAATGGCATGACAAAAATGTAAGCAGGCTTCTGTAAGAAATAACATTTGAAAGGGAAGGAATACGCGACTGAAATTAATAAATCTAAAATCAATCTTTCACAGATGATGTTACAATTAGACTTCAAAATGTAAATGTTCTAAATGCAAATGTTGTAGAAAAAACTAAATATTTCCCTGATGTCTAAACTACATTATAGTAAATATTTTGTAGTACTACTTTAGTATTTTCAAGTCATGCAACAAAAAATACCAAACTTGCTAAACTACCCCGATTTAGAAAAAAAAAATTGACATTATTTACAAACTTGATGATTTCGGGATTACCTTTATATCACTATTATTTTGTGTGCATAAATGTTTTGTGTATTTAAAACTCCTGTGAAAATATTAGGTTAAGATGAAACCGAATAATCTATCAAAGCAACAAATGTTATTAATATTGTCACGTAGAAGGAATAAGGCGATGTTAATAATAAGGAAGGAATACGCAATTTATTTTGTCGTAGTGTTTTACACGGGCAGCACCACAACTGAAGACCTATCCAGCTGCAGTACTTTTATAAACCTGGTGGAGGGTTCTAGAAAAACCACCAGGGGAAAGATTAACATAAATTCAATTTACATAATTTGCAAATGTCCATAATAATAAATAATGAAAGTCATGATTGAATTTAAGGGGACAGTGGACTTTTAAAAATTTTTTTAATTATTAATTAAGGGTAATTAAATTTTATGAGCATATACACTGGAATACAACTATCTTAAATATATCTTTAAACAATTCAACTTAATTTTTTTTAAGTTTTAAAAAATAAATAATTTTTAATTTTTTTAAAAACATTCCATGTGTCTAATTTTTTTTTTCATTTTTCAACTTCGTCTAACATTATCAATGTTTATTAGTACGCATTACACATAAATGGGTATTATTTAACAATTCCATTCACCGGTTAATTTTTTAGAAAGCTTTTTGTTCCTTTGTAGTTAATTTTAATTAAAACATCGGATATTGTACACTAAAAATAAAATGTAACCATCTAAACAAAATTAAAATTTAAAATGGATACTCAGATTTATCTATGTGCTTAAAAGTATTCTTCACGAGAAATTTCAATCAATTTGCTCAAACATTGAGATGTATGGAGCATTTTAAAAGCGCATCAATCTGAAGAAACAAAATTTTGAGAAAATGTCATTTTAAAAATGTTTTTCGACTTACCTTTTACACTTGTTCTGATACTACATTCATTTTATTTAATACCAGACATATTTACACTATGTTATTTACTAAGAAGCAAAATTTGAAGAAAGAAAAAAAAATTGTCAATAGTATGAATTGGTTTCACATGATACAGTTTTTCAGTAAAATTCAATGTTAATACAAAAATAAGTATAAATTCACCAGAAAAACAACTGAAAATTGCCAGGACAATATGTATCATCTTCTCTTTTAATGATCTTTGTAATTTTAGATGATTTAGCCAATTTATTACTGACTTTTCTTTTTCCAGTCATTAGAATTTTTTTTCACTCTGAGCTAAGCGTCGTTTATCACGTTTACTTGAAGTAACCACAAATACTGCACTTAACTCATTGTGTTCAATAGTTAAACTATTGAAGCAGCCTAAATTATATCCACCTTGGCAGATATCACATTCATCTCGAGTCGCTTTAAGAAACGAAAGTTTCTTTTGGGCAGTTTTTCCAAATCACACTGTGAATACTTTCTTTGGTATTCAGAGTTTTTGAAGCACTGCATCGTTCTAACAGCTCGTTTTTCTCTAGCCTTTTATATACTGGAAATATCTTTTCCAGAACTTGTTCTGACAGCTTAGTTTTCATGAGTGAATGGGACATAAGTTATTCATTTTTAGCTAATGCCCTCTGTTAAAACCACCATGATGTCGAACCAGTAGGGCAGTTACTATGTTTAGGTGTTTTTTCAGTAGATGAACAATGAAACAATGAAGATAAAATTAAATCTTTCATTTTTTACATCTTGTGCACATTGTCTTTTATAGCTTTTCTATAAAAGTCAGCTTCCCTATAATGTTTTCTTTGAGACTACATTCTTTCCGCCCACCAATATATAGTGATACTTTTACTCGCCACTCTAAAATTTTATTACAAAGTGATGTGTCAAGCCTTTTCGCCACATGGTTAATGCATTCCTTCTCAAACTTTAAATACTGGAGAACCAATTTTCAATCTTAATTCTTATCGCGCCCTTCCCTTATATAATAATAATGTAAGGAATGCAATAATAATGCAATTGACGCTAAATCTACAATATGATCTTAATTATAAACCGTACAAATTAACAAGACACGTATTAAATTATGTATTTGTTACTCTTTAAAGCAATATATATTTTCTGTAAAATACTTTTAAGAAATTATTTTGTTTTTCTATCTCTAATTTTTAAATTGGAACAGATTGTAAAATGATATTTAATTAAAGATTTATTTTCTCCAATATCCATTTTTAAAAGTTAAAATGTCATTAGAAAATGTCTAATCCAGCGATACTTAATCTGCGACCTTCCGGGACTTCTTAAGTGCCCCGGTCATAACCCTTGCACTGATAATTTCATTTATTTTTTTTATGAAATTTTAGTGGGAAATTATTTGTTAAAAAATCAAATATGTTAATTTTGATTTTTGCTGTCGGTGTCGTATGGGCGCGAATTGATATATTTTTTTCTGGTTAGTGATAATAGACAACAGTGGAGTACAAACCATTTTATGAGTGGAACTAATTTTTAACTATCTTTCATAGCATGCAAGTGAAAAATATTCGAATAAAATATATTTTTTCAAGACGATTGGGAAATTGACTATTTTGTACTGAAAAACAAGCATGGGATTCAGTAATTGTTAGGTTTGTCGCGAAAGTGTATTTAAAAAATACCAATAAATATGAATCATTCGATGACACTTTTTCTTGAAGATCTCATTCAAGATATGATAAATAGACTTTCTTGAATAATCTTTACAACAGAAAAAAAATATTTGTCAGGGGTAATGCCTCAGCGATAACAAAGGCATCCTATGAAATTTGTTATATCATTGGTTATCATATAAAACTGTTTACTGATGCGGAAATTGTGAAGGAAGTCTTAAATACTTCTCATTAAGAAAAAAATCACTGACGAAAAACAATATAAACAACAATAATTTAGAAAAGCAAAGTAGGAATTATAATATTTTGATCAATTTCCACAATTTAAATTTTTTATGTTATCTTGATCTTAAAGGATTTCGCCCCCTCCCCCAATTAATCTTTATGTAGCGGCTCGCGCGTTAAATAGCCAACATATGTATGCGGCCCTACAGAAAAAAAGGTTGAGTACCCCCTGTATCTGTTGCTTTCTATCATATCCATCACATCTGGTATTCTCGCGAATGGTTGCGTGAGTCTGTGCAACCTATCGGACGTCTGCGCATAGCACGTAAAAATGCTGTACGTCGTAAAATTCCAGTCAACTTTAGTCGATACGCCTGTATAGCTTAAATGTGCATTTTACAGTTTGAACGCGCGCGCGCTAGTTCTAATTCCCAGTATTAAGTATTTACTGCAGTAGTTTAAAACAAAATCATAGATACACTTTTAAGTCGTAAGCAAACATTCAATGATAATAAAGTATCAACAAGTACAATGCAGCATGGTCCTGAAAACTAAATTAAGAAATATTCTGAAGAATATTTAATTTTGGATTTACTACTACTGAAGTAAATTTAGAACAAAAAGCCCATGTGTGTTATGTGTGAAAACATACAAATCCGAAGAAAATAGGGAAGTGGTTCTTATAACCATTGAAAATCATTTAGCCATCATGGCAAAGAATTTGAAAGAATTATTTTCTTGCTGAGGACAAATTCATAGCAAGTTACGAATGGGTTAGGGATCCATTTCAAAATACTTCAGAAGGGCTCTCAATTGCTGAAGAAGAAATCTTCATAGAGTTTACACCCAGTGGCGAAATATAAAAATCATTTTTGTAATAAATCGTTCTTTGAATTTTGGGAAGAGGTGGAAGATGAATTTTTTTTAGTGAAAACAAAAGCATTTTGTATACTATATAAACCCATTTTCAACATCCTATTTTTGTGAAACAGGATTTTCTGCGGTGGCTGCTTTGAAGATGAAGCTTAGAGCTCAGCTCACTTTAGAAAAAAAAACTCAAAGCGTCAATTTCTAACATTAAGCCTTTCTTTGAAAAATTTTGTTCTGCAAGAAGAGCCCAAGTTTGTAATAACTGGCCAGTATACTGGCTGAAGTACCCGCTCTTTGCACGAGTACATTTATTGAAAAATAAAACATTATTCATGATATAATTGCTGAATTTCCAGGAGAGTAAAATCAAGTGCTCGACACTCAATTTATACAAAAATATAAAATGATTTTTTTAAAGAAATGGTCATATTGTAAATGGTTTTAAACGAACTGTAATTTTAAGCCTCATCGAATTAGCATTTAGAATTAATGTTAAATAATGAAAGAGATTATAAAATTCCGATGACGAATAATTGTGTTATTTTTTAATATTAAAATCGAGTAGACTTCAAAATGCCTTAACCTAGGCGCAGGCGCGCATTTCATATTACCATTAATAAGCGTGCGAGATGAGACTCAGTCTGACGAGGTGACCATATAATTATTTTTAGTGTATACGATAAAAAACGTAATTCCAGGGAATAATTTAATTATATAAAGTGTACTTACCTACTTTCAAGGACCTTTCAATTTTTCTTGGATAATTTGAGAAAAAATCCATAAAAATGAACTTAAATTATTCAAATGTGCATAACCTTAATACAGGACGCAAATTACAGACACTTTTCACTATTATTACAGGAATATTATTTGCAGGCAAAACTTTTATATTTATTTTAAGTTGTAGTTTTATTGTCTTTTGATGATCGAAAAATAGCATGTTGAATATTTTCTTGCTTGTATCTTTTTGACAGGGCGCAATGTGTCTTGTGGTCACTTACGGCTTCCTATTTTAGTTGATGAAGTCCTTTAAGAGCATTTGATAATTTTACTTTCGTTTCATGTTAATAGCTTTTTCTTTCGCTTCCATGAGTAATGTGCATTATTGCAGCAGGTAATGAGGGGAAGTGAATGAAAAGTGAATTAAATTTTCATTTTCTCCGAGTAGCTTATGTACAGTATTTCAATAATTATAACAGTGATGAATTTTTTTATTTTCCTAATTTTTTTAAATTCTGGATCTGGATTTTGTTTTTTCTCAAAAAGGATCGTATTTTAGCTTTAAAAAGAAAAATAATTAAAAAAATCTCTCATCGAGCAGTATCCCAGCAATTCAAACAAACTGTGTTTTTATTTGGTTATAGGATTAAAGATTGAAGCTTTTTTTATGCCTTATTATCACCAGATGTTATATATCAATTATATCAGTGTAAATGTGTATTTTTTGAAAATGTCAGAAAGTATTTTGTGTGTGTGAGTGTTTAACTTCATCCCAGTTATATTTTTTTTAAAAAAAAAATCTCTTATTTCCGATAGTCTCGCGTTCCCCGTTGTAGGATTATGGGGTTGTCCGCAGGGTGGCGTGCCCCGCAGTTTGAGAAACGCTGGGTTAGTGCATTCTTCATTCACAATTTTTATGCAGTCGCCAAACACATTTAATGATGATAAATGATGATCACCATCATGATGTCAGACGGCAACAGCATCTGACAAGATTCTCACGTATCGCATACCACAATTTTTATTGATCTTTTCCATAAAATATCTGTAGCTTTAATTTAAAGCAATTAGAAGATCCTACATAATTTTCGCTGCATTCTGCTTGGTGCGATTTTAGCCATATGGAGCTCTCAGAACTATTTTCTCCAAAATCTCTTTTAGCGGTTTTGCATTCTGGGCAATATTTGGAAAGAATTTTGTAATGCGCCCATTCAAAATGTCGATAACAAATCATATTTCGTGCAATGACGAATGTCCACGTTGCTGCCATGTCCCATCGTATGAAACGGGGATGTCTATAAAACCATTAGCAGTGTCGAGTAAATCGTGATGTTTTCGGACCACTTTCCGGGAAATTTCAAAAATGTCCTCTTTAAAACTGCAGTTTTATTCATACAAAATGTGCAAACATTTTGAGAAGGTTTTCTTATCCATTGCATGAATGCGAATAGCCATAGAGAAACGTTCTAATGCTGCATGGTATTTCACAATTTTTAGAAAGGCTTCAACGAACTTCTTATTTGCCTCGAAACATTTGCTATCAACATCTCGAGGGCTAGAGAATACAGAAGTAAACATTTTTTTTCTTTTTGCAGTGTTTACATTTTAGTTCTATTTTTGTAGAAAAACCATAAGCACCATTACATTTAAACATCCAATGAGCACATATCCCATTCAGCAAATTTTATGTTACATAAAAGGGAAAACACAACATATCACTATTCATCAAAAAGTAAGAACTTTTCTCGCTAACACAAAAAGTTGATGTAAAGGTAGAAGAATTTTGTTAGCACTTGCATTGAAATAGTGCTCCTTTTCACCTCCATTGCTCATAGAGTTTTCAGTATGCATAACAAGTGAGTTTTCAGCAAGCATATCACCATTGTTTTCATGACACGTAGTAGTATTAGAATAATTTTGCATGTGATTTTTCCCATCTCTTCTGTACTTTGGATGCACAAATTCCTTCTTTTTCATGGCCTACCTTTAAGCTTTCCATAGAGCCTACTAATCGCATCTATTGTAGACAAATAGAAAACAAGTGTTTATGTTTTTGAAGCATTTTGTGGCTTTTAGATGCAAAAAATTAATTTCGTAGTGATAAATATTACTAGCACAAACTGACAGCAATCAAAGATGGGCAATTTTAAAAAAAGCAATACTTTCGACTTTTAAAAACAATTGGAAGCAAACAAACAGCGAAGAAAGCAGTTAAATGTTGCATTTAAAATGTGCAGATTTTCAAACGCAAAAACTATTAATTCTAATATTTAAAAAAAAAAAAAACATCAAACAAATTGTGATAACCTTTACTCATGCTTTTGTTTACATTTTTTAAATGCTAAAAATTTCTTAATAAATTTACTTAGACACGTGCGGTCTAAGTGAATCATAATTCACACAAAAATAATTTCCATATTTTGGACGATTTTCGCCAATTTTAAACCACCATCCCCTTCAGATGATTATTTTCCCCAAGAGAATTAGTATAAGTCCAAATAAAACCCGTTACAAAATGACTTTATAAAAATGTATCACATGGGATTTGACGATTATTAAAATAACACCAATTCTTTCTAATCTACTACTTTATGCATAATGAGAAGTCTACAAAATGACTCAATAAATAGCACAGAAAAGGTTTTCATCAATTGTAACTTAAAATATAGTAACATCACACTCTTTTCTAACTTTTTCTATATATGGGTATGGGTAGTACATAGTTTGTACATGGGTATTTATTTACATGATTTTAACATTAGGAGGATTTTTTTTTTCCTTTTCTGATATATTTCTTGTTTTACTTTTGGTTTCCTTTCTTTACTGTTGCATTTAAAAAAATCAGTGTTAGCTTACACATTTGCAAGGGACGAAGGTGACAATTTGAAACGAGATTGGTCAACAATTTTAATTCAACATTCAAAATCAATGGCCAAGTTTATCACAAAGTGGGCTCATTGCTGCTAATGCCGAACGAACCACATAAATTTTTACAAATTCACTTTATGGGTGGTGAGGACTCCGAAAGCGCACTCGCCAATCGCGTGGATGCACGTTGTATCTATAATAACCTCAATTCACATTTTGCCAGACGCATTGTCGGTGAACTGGACGCTTTATTGAATGAGCACAATGAATTATTGAAATTATTCAATAAAAGTAATTTATTTGGCAAAACAACGTTTGCCGGGTCAGCTAGTATATATATATACCACACACACACTATATATATATACCACACACTATATATATATATATATATATTTATATTATATATGTAAGGATAATTAAATTGGATCTAAAATTAAATCGCTAGTCCACTTCTAGCTTTTATTTTCCAGTTACATCTTCAAGTATTAAATTTATTACCCAGTTCGGGTATGGAGAAAACATGTCTTTAAATATCTTCCGCCGCTCCTACCATTAATTTTTATTACCTAGTATTTCAAATATACCTCTTCAATAAGGAATGTACTTGAACAGACATCTGGCTTTTGAGTGGCCGGGGACTCTTGATTTTTAACACGTATCCGTCTCTCTCTCTCCCTCTCTTAAAAACAGATTAGAAAATGATCTCATGGAATAAAGGCGATTAAAATAAAATGTCTTGTTGTTCACTCGAAAAACACGACATATATATATATATATATATACACTCATGGACAAAAAAATTAGCACACCAAGAAGGATCCATCAAAATGAAATGAAATTTTACATAAGTAATGACTACTTTGATATGATTAGAAAATCAAAGAAAAGGATCATTTATTTCAGAGAATAAGGCAAAAGAACTTAGGATTTTATACCCTGTTGAATCCCCTCTATCACAAATGCACGATGAGATACGATCGGGCATTGAAACATACAAGTTATGTATGATGCCTTCAGACATTTCGTTCCATATTTGATATAACCTTGCCTCTATTTCTTTCAAACTCTTGGGATGGCCAACTCACCATCCCAAATGATCCCAGATATTCTCGATTGGAGATAAATCTGGGGATCGGGCAGGCCAAGAAAGGGTAATAACATTGCGGAGACAGTCTTATGACACCCTTGCCGTGTGAGGCCGAGCATTGATTTGTTGAAAAATGGCTCATGTGAGCTGTTGCATGAGTGGCAACACATGAGGCTGCAGGATGTCATGGACATACCGTTGGGCAATCATGGTCCATGGATCAATACTAAAGGTGACCGTTTATTGTAGGCAATGGCACCTCATAACTTCACTAGCTGTGGGAGCGGTGTGTCGCTTTATAGCAAAGGCAGGATTGAGGCGTTCACCACGGTGTCTCCACACACGAACATGATTGTCATCACTGCTGAGATTGAATCTGGAGTCGTCACTAAAGACGACCTGGTTCCACTAAAGACACTGCAGTCCAGTTTCCTCGTGCCCTGCACCACTCCATACGGAGGCATCGATGGGTGAGCGTCAAGGGCAGCACTCCTTCATACCAAGTTTCGTTATGATCCCGCAAATATTTCTTGGTGCGCTAATTTTTTTGTCCATGTGTGTATATGAGATAGAATTCAAAACATTCGTAAATTAGTCTATAACATTAAAAATATTACAAAAGAAATAGCCAAAAGTCATCATGCTTTGAAATAAGACCCTTGAGAAACACGATATAATTGCCATCGATTGTAAAGGTTATAGAAATATTTTTAGAATCCATGTTTAGCCACGTCACTTTTTTCAGCCTTCCCGATGCACTTTTAACTTTATATGTAGATTGGAATCAGTGACCTTGAGGTGGCGTGTCAGTTCAAAAAATAATCTGAGGATGCAGAAACGAGATCAGGGGAGTAAGGATAATACGGCAAAACAGTTGTTTTTGTTTTCACAGGAAAGTCAATGACGAGGAACTATCGGTGTGCATGAGTGTTGTGCAAAATCACCCCTCACTGTTCGGCTCACAATTTTGGTCACTTTTTTCGGATCAACTCACACAAACGACGCAGGATCTCTACATGGACTTCTTTGATTACAGTTTCTCCTTCAGGGTTAAATTTCAGATGTACAATACCTTGGAAATTGAGGAACACCTCTATATGACCGTCTCTTCAGAACAAACTCGGCTGAATTTCTGCTTTTGTGAGGATTGTGGGGATTTCTTGGATTGAATTATAAACAACGTTTCTCGTATCCAGAAAAAATTATATTAATAAGAAAAGGATCATTGTAAAGAGCCGAGATTTAGTTTTCCACCATTTTCATTCGAATCACCTTTTTTCTTCTGCGTTTAATATATGGTGAACATAGTGTTGATGCACCCTATGCATGTTAAGATCCTAATTTGATATCCATTGACGTGTGATTTCTTATATCCCAACTCATTCTGCTATTTGCGCTGTTGTTTGAAGTCTGTCCTGAAGTACCACTGAAGAAACATTTCCAGTGTTTTTAGCGATAAAGGATGTCTGCAATGTCCAGAGCACCCTTTGTCTTAGACATATTCCCTGCCTTCTCTGAAACGTCGATGCCTCTCAAATGCTTGCGTTCGTGAAAATGTATCACTGCCATAGACATGCTTTTTTATTTCGTAAGTCTCCGTGCATTCTTTCTTAAGCAAACACAAAAAATTGTATTCATTTTCTGCTCAATAAACGCTATTGGTATCATTTGCTGGTGGCAAGCTACGTAGCATGTGATTTGAGGAAAACCACTTATAAGAAAGGGGAAGAATGCAGTGAGGCTAAAATTTTATTATAGTCGTTCAACAGGAAAAATTTTCACGTTATAGGCATAGTCTGGGAACTTTTGAATCCTACTTCGTATATGCATATATGAAACATTAGATAACAAAATCATCAGAAAAAACATTATATATGTTCTTGGGCACAGAAACTGCGATGCATACTTATTATTCCTATACAGTATGGTAGAAAGAAAACAGGATTATATATAAATATGTGGTCAATTTGGAAGCCCACATATTTATGTATAGCTGGATAGCTAAATGTAAGCTATTCCAGCTCATTAACGCCTTTGCCATATTTCATATATCGTAGATGTTTGTAATAGGTGTCGGACCTGTTTCTCAGCAACCCACGATCAAATATCTTCAATGAGGAAGAGTCAGTAAATTTTTATGGTTATGGCAACAGTCAAACATTCCTTGTTTCACGGTAGGTCAGCTCACAACAGGAAACACAGGTCTTGAGTTATCTTGCTAATTTAAGAAGTCTCCGAAGACTCATGCATAATGCCAGTCTTATTTGAGCCTTAGCCTTTCTCTGATCTTAATTTCTTAAGATCTAAGAAATTTACTGCAGGCTCAATTTGGCCAAAGACATGAGCTGAATGTTTTCATGTTTTGTATGCAATGGCTCTTCATACCGTCACACCTGATTCAGGGCCCATATAACGATTTCGAGTGCAAGCAGCCCACATTCGTTTCTCTCCAGTGCCTCCAAACACAGATGAGTGAATTATGATTCTACACGTGGAACCAGAACTCATCTGGTGCATTATCGTAATAGAGATATAAATTGCCTCCTACACTTAATTTATACAATTGTGAGCCACAACGCGTCTTTAAAGCGGCACATAATTTCTTTATAATATAGATTAGTAATGTTGTGTCTTATGGGAAGTCTTTGATGAACAGTACTATTATTGTAAAAATCAGACGATCAGCATGTTTTTGACAATGCAGCAAAATTTTGAAGTATGTGTCTTTCTGCAGGGGAATGCTGGCCTCCTGAAAGCCTTTAGAGAATCTTTAGGATTTCCTCAAGTAAAGATTTGCCAATATTTACGTAATGCTTAGCGCTAAAACATAGAGAATAAAATGATTCTTTCTCTCCTTTGCACTCCATTACACATTGGCAATCACCTTAAAATTATTTTGTATTAGTTATCGTAAGGAAAATTTACCATTTAATACTTCTTAGACACACATTATATACCACTCACTTTGGTTTTACTAGAAATTTCTGAAGTAAAAAGTGAAAAATTTCTACACATTTGATTTTCATCCCCCCCCCAGCTAACACCCCCTTGCAGAATAAGCTAGAAAATTTCAATGTGTAATTTAATCAGTGTTATAAGGAATAGCAAGAATGAGAAAACTTTGAGAAATTCTCCTAGTTAATTTTTGTAATGAATTTAATTAAAACAGCACTGACTAAATTGGGTGCTACATTTCTCTGTTAGGGGGTTTGGATCCACGATAGTTGATTAAAATAATGTATGTTATAGTTATGGCAGTGTTTTTTTAATATCCCTTTGTTTTCTTTGTAATTTATACTGATTTTATAAAATTTTATTAATATTAGAGGAAGACAAGTGAAAAAAGGGAACAATATATATATATTTTAACATTACATAAAATATCTAACTAAATGTAACATTTAAATGCTGTTAGAAATAAAGTTGGTAGCAAACATTCTATGATATTTCCTAAGTAGAATACTTTTCTGCCCCAGGAAACATTTCGTCTATTACAAATTTATTTTTATTTATATTCTGTTTGACTTTAATAACAGAAATGCAAATATACAAATACTTATTCTTGAAGTTTTTTGAAAAAATTCTCCTATGCTACAGTAATCAATTGATTATAGCATCTGGCTTGCAGATCATGCGTTTCTGTCATGTGGTATGTTCAAGTTCTGATTCAGTTACAGATCCATCATGCAAAAAGGCTGATGTTCGTAAATATGTCAAAATGCTTCAAATTAATAAAAAACATGGATGCTTAGATTATATATATGGTGTAAATTCAGATACTAAAAAAATCGCATCAAGCTCTCATAGACTAAGGAGAGTCTCCAGATTAAATTATCGTATCTAAAGACTGTACCTTTTGTCATATAATTTAAAACGTTTAAGCGTCTTTTACATAAATTATTTTCTTTTTTCTCGTTCTTTTTCTAGTTCCACCATACATTATTGAAGAGCTATCCAGTTCCGATATTTTTGCAAGAGAAGGTGCTACTGTTACATTAAAGTGTTTCGCGAAAGGTCATCCTGAACCGAAATTGTCATGGCATCGTGAAGACTATAAGCTTGGGAGTGCCGGTAACTGGCAAAAGAGTAATTTTGCTCAGAGTAAGTTCAAAGTCATTGTTTCCCTTTTAATTTTAATTAAATAACGAATAAATGTCCCTCGTTATCTTTCCTAGTGTGCTTAATGATCCATATCTTTAGCAATGGTGAAAGCAGATTTGTGTCACATTGTTATATTTGGATCACAATTTTGAACATATCACGAAAACCGTTTTATGTCACACACCGTTATAACCTTCTTGGGATCAAAATGAGGCTATTAGGATTTTGGAGTAGCTCTATGTTAACAAGTTCTTTCTTATTTAACATAGTGATGTTAACACTCGACCACTGCACATTATATTATTAATTCACACAATATCTAATTTTTCTGATATAAGGCAACATGGTACTATCTTCATACTTTTTTTATTTTTAATATTTGATACTTGGTTTTAATTGCATTTTATAAAGGTTAATGTTTAGTAATAATTCATACAAAAATTGTTTTAATTATTGCAAAATATTTGTAACATTTAAATGTATTTAAATTTTTTAAAACATTTTTTAAATTTCTAAGACTTTTTAAATGTTTTTTTCTTTCAAATTTTTTTCCATACACGTTATAGTATACTACTTAATACTCTGCATGGGTTTTATTCTTCTACTGCTCTTTAATTTTTTATTAATTTTTTTTTAGTAAAACTAATACAAATTCTGAAAAAAATATTAATTTTGATTTTGAAATTTTTTAGAAAAAGTACTAAGCATAGTAGAGTTAATTCCATGCACAGTGTTACAAAACATACATTTCAAAACATGTATAAAAATTTCAAACCCATACTTCAATTATCAAAAAAGCCTTATGGTTTTGAATAACAGTATATGTGCAAAAATTCAACATGGAGAAAAATGAGTTTTAAGTTTTCATTCCATGAATTAGCATGGTATAATGTTCATCGAACAGTCTGAAACTTTGATGAAATGTTAATTAGCTTATTTAAAACTTATAACGATAACAAATTGCACAGATGTAGAACAATTAAACAGTATACTGCCAAAATGAGTATATAGAAGAAAACGAATGAAATATTTATATTCCATAAAACTTTGTCTAATTATTATAAAAAAAATAAAAACACAAACTTCAGAGCTAATTGCATGCTCATTTTGACAACTCAAATATTGTACAACATGTACGAAAGACGTTTATGCCTTTATTTTTCATTTCCATGATTTTAAAAGCCTTCGCATGTTAAATATTGTACACGAATGAAAGCAAAAATTCCAGTAATAATTTACAGGTAAGCTATATCAAAATCTTAGAACTGCATCTCTGCATTTGTTTAAATAAATATATTAAAATGTTTTCTAATATTTGTGTTGAGTTTCACACTTATGGGGTATATAAATATATCACCGAAATATATATACATAATAAATTACAGTTTGAAAAAAAAACTAAAAAACACGCTTTTATACAGAATCGAACTAAAAAGTAAAAAAAATAATTCTTAATAAAGAATAAAATGATTAACGAGAAAATGAATGTCATTGTGGTAAAAGCGTAGGGTGCTTTGCACTACATTTTTGCACTAATTCAGCTTTTCGGAATAAAAATTATAACAATTGATACATTTATAGAACACCCCACGCTTTTACCCCAATGTCATTCATTTTCTCGTTAATCATTTTATTCTTTATTAAGAATTATTTTTTTACTTTTTAGTTCGATTCTGTATAAAAGCGTGTTTTTTTAGTTCTTTTTTCAAACTATAATTTATTTTTCATTTTTTAGTTCGAACTACAATAAAAGCGTGTTTTTTAGTTTTTTAAACTATCTTTTATTCATTGTTGAATTTATCCTTGAGTTTGGTATTTGAAGCAGGAATTACATGGATGTGGAATTAGTCTTGCTCTTCAATGGATATTAATTAACGGGTCTGAAGTGTATTCATTCTCTCCGTTTACGAGGCCTCGGATGAGTCCCGTACCGTTATATTAGATTCCGTCTCTTTTGAACTGGTCAAACAAATAAAAGTGTGTAAAGAAGAAAAAGTTCAAATTTAAAAAAAATTTTAATGTACCATGTTTTTCTTACGAACTAAAAATTATAAAATTCCTCCTTTTCGTTTTTGTTTTCTTTTATCACATTTTCATGCATTGTCATCCACTTCTAAGCTATGGTCCAAATTTCAAGTTTTCAGCTCTTCGGAAAAGTCGCACAGTTTAAAATCAATTACAAAATTCCACCCGGACAGACATTAAAGAAAGCGAGTTAATAAAAACATGGTAATATTAAGTGTCAATTGTTTTTTCACCTTCTAAACCTATTCCTTTCATGTTAATTCCTATCATCACTTCTAAACGTATTTCTTTGTAAAAATTAAAAATATTTAGCAGTTAGAACGCAAATTATTTTTTTTTCACATGCACGAGCCTTTTTTTTTATTCTCATTCTCAGAAAAATGTTTATATTATGGTAAGAATTGCTAACACCCACCCTCCACTTTCTCAGATAAAGAACACTTTTTTTTTTTGTTTTATTTCTATTAACTGCAAATGTATTTTATACGTGAATATAATTAGCTTTAAATTCAAAACACTCACTTTAGGGTTACAACATTCTTTTAGTCGCTAAATCTGAAATTAGTCACCAAATCTGAAAATGATGCATGAAATTAGTCGCCATATCTGAAAAACTTATATGGAACTAGTCGCCAAATTTAAAAATGATATGTGCAATAAGTCGCCAAATCTGGAAATAGTATATGGAATTGTAGCCAAATCTGATTATCCTTATTCCTGACTATCCTGAAAACGACAATGGAACAAAATTATGAAATTATTGTATTGTCATCGGTCCTTGACAAGTGTACAAAATTTCGAATGAATCCTATCTTTTTTAATTGGGTAAAAATCGAGTTCTAAGATTCCGTTACATGCAAGTGAAACTTATAAAACCGTGTTAAAAATGAAAGAATTTTAATATTCTTGCAAATTAGATTTTTATTTATCTGAGTTTTCAAAATGAGATGTAGTATTTGTACGTTAGGTGAATCCGTTTTGAAGTCTGAATTTTATTCATAATAATATCATATAAAAAGTAAGCACAATTTTTAAATCTTGACTAAATCTATTTGCTCTTCCAATAAACAATACACAAACTAGAATTTCGGCATAAATTGCACCTTTCTTTCTTGAAATGATTTGTTACTGCATATATAATTTATACTGCATCAGTCTCATTTACGCGTGGTAGAAAAATAATTAATTCATTTTTATCAGGTTCTTTTCTAGCAGATGATCAGAAATTTGGGCATGACAGTTTTATTTTGCTGTCCAGCATTAAATATTACTCCATAACTTGTTAAAAAAGCTTGTAAAGCTTTGAAGTTTTACATGCATGTTTATAAAAATTCGAGGTATCAAAGAAGACAATAAAAGTTTCGATTGTTTGATGATTTTTTGGGTACCGTGTCGCCTTAAAAATTATTTCCTTCAAGTTACTTTTACTAGAATGGTAAGCAAAATTGTTGAATTTTATTATATGTTAACGTAAGTTGAGTCTTACTTGGAAACGAATAGAAAATGCTCTCCGACACTCCGGTGTGTCACTCAGTGGACAGTTTACACGATTTCACCCACGAAAACTAATTTATGACTTTAAAGTCTTTCTAATTATATCTAATGATCAAAAAACCAATGTAATTACCTGGTAGCAGGTGCGCACTCGATCCTAACGTTAATGGTCGCAAGGGGAAACTGAGTCCCCCAATCCTTATTTTTTATTATTGTGTTTACTGTACAGGATAAAAATCGTGAATAATTTAACTAAGAGAAAGTATACTTACCTAATTTTCAGGACTTTTTAACGTTTCTTTGATAACTTCAGAAAAAATATAAACCAAACTGAACCAAGAAATTTTAAATACACATAACTTTAATAAAAGACCCAAATCACGCACACCCTTTGCTAACATTGCAGGAATGTTATTTGCAGGTAAAATTGTCATATGTTGTTCAAGTTATTGTTGTTTTATTGTCCTTTGATGATCAACAAACAGCATATTGAACTTTTTCTTGCTTATGTCTTTTTCACAGAACGTTGCGTGGCTTGTTCTGCACTTATGGCTTTATATTTTTCTTGATGAAGTTCTTTAAGTAGCATTTGAAAATTTTCTTTTGAACTCCAATGTTTCACTTCATCGCTTTTCTAATATTTACTTATGACAGATAATATGCATTTTTTCAGCAAGTTCTTCCCTTGCTTTATCATTTTCAACTTACATCAATAGAGATCGTGCATATATCATTTCTTCTTTTTTAATTCTTCTCATTTGCATTTATAAACTATATTTCGTACAACACTGCAATCAAAATCCCCAAGTTGTTCACAGCGGGGAAATGTAGTATGTTCATAGAAAATAGCTTGGAACAAAAGTGGTCGCACGGGGAACTCAGTCAAAAACAAGTACCTTAAAACTGTACAAAAATCTATGTCACGCTAAAAAAAGAAGGAATTATGTTACAAATACATTTTAGTTCCCATGAAGATTTTTCTATAGGAGGATATTGTCAAGGTCATTGGCACCAAATAACCATTTTTGTGAGTCAGAGGTGACTCTATGCCCCGCATGTCTTCTGCCATATTAAAGTAATTTAGGTACTCTTTACTATTCTCTAGCAAAAAAAAGGCTTTTAGGTTCTCAACAAATTTATGTCAGTTGTGAATTTGATCAAAATTAAATGACCTCTAAGTGGACCTAGTTTTTGAGCAAGAATCGAAGAATATTAAAAGCAACAGCAATTTGATATGGGAGAGAATATTTACAAAAGCTAGGGTGGTAGGTTAAAGATTAAATAATAAAAGATTAAACAAATACAATCAAACAAAAGTACACATTTATAAGCATTAACATTGTACATATGCAATAAATAATAATAGGTATGATGAGGAGGGATAGGAAAGCAGTGAAGGGGGCAGCATAGAGTTTGTGTGATTCTGTGGGTGGGGAGGTTTTTGTAATATTTGAGCAGTAGAACTAGTTATTGCATGATTCACAGTCAATAACACTATATTCGTTGGACTCGTGTTGACGCTCTCTGTTACGGGTATACTTAAGAAGGTGGATCAAGCGTTGCAACAATACGAACGGCTAACGCTGAAACAAATCATAACTTTAGAAATTGCAAGATATAGCAGCAAAATATGGTATTAAATTAAAGTTTCATATATACTCTAAGTGATTTAAGTGTTCCAGTGATCAATCCGTGTCAATCCCAAAAGTTCTACTCCATTAAACACAAAAATTCGACATGCGTTTGTGGTAATTACGTACTGTGCTAAATGGTACGTTTTTACAATTTTGAATGAAATTTGATCCTAATTTGAGAGTCAAACAAAGAAATTATTCACCCCCGACGTGTATTTTCAAAGAAAAGTACCAAAAGCTGCAAATTCTTCTTCGACGAAACGATAGAACTGATTGGAAAATGAGGCAAGCAGGTGTTCCTCGTAGCACCAACAAACGCGACATAAACTCTCAACTGTTGAAGATTTCCAATCGCTTACTGAAAAAAAAACGATTACAACATGGCTAGGGAGCCTATTAGGACCTTAAATTGTGGGCTGTTGCTTTTTTTGCGCAATTTCATTTTTGGGTTTCCGTATGCCAGATCGTGAAAACTGCCCACTGTATGTCGTGGCTGTGGGAGGATGTAACAGGTATGGATCACTGGAGTAAGTGAGTGTATGGATATTAACGCCGCGGTGTTCAGCTACTCGAGGGATTTTCTGGCGTGAAGTTGGGGTAAGATTCATATCATGCTCTTAATCTAGATCCTTGATAGGGCATCGTATGTGCAAAACAGACGAAGCAAACCTGGAAGCGAGTTCCGATAGTCAGTCTGATATTTAGTCTGGGAGAGTCTTTTGGAGTGTGTAGGTTTGTCCTTATCATGTGTGTCTCTGAAAGGTGGAACATGGCACGCTATCAAAAGAAACACTTGATACAGAATCATTTCTGCTTGGACGTAGCCATTTCCATTTGGTCATTGTTCCTTGCCACCCCCCATTCATTGAACTTTGAACCAGAAGACTGGTGTTGGGACACTCCAAGGACAGTTTCTGGCATGCTAGATGAAAGAAAGGTCAAAGGTTGACTTGCCCCTGTTTGGGTACTTCCCCATGCGAAACTAGGTGACTGTTGGGAAGTCATTAATTTCCAAAAAGGAAATCGGTCTTTTGGAAGAAATCACCCAAAACGAATCTTCATATAAAATGAGACTAATTACAAATAATGTTTTCTCTTATTGAGATCAGCGTTGAGCTCAAGGTTGGGATTAACCCTCCAACCCCCATCTATTAAACCAACGATTTTTTTTAAAATTTTTACGATTCAATTTACGCTTCAGCGCTTTACTGCACGTATTTCTTAGAATATGACCCTCCCCATCCCCAGTAAGAAAGATCTAAGTAGACTAATAGCTGAAATTTATTTATTTCTTTAGATTGAAAAGTATTTGCTGATTGAAAGTTCAATGAAAATAAAATATTTTTTTGATTATAATAATTCTTACAATTGCAATGTTAACTTCATGAGTAGGAAGCGTAGAGGAATTGCAGAATGATAAGAGCTACTTTTGCTAGAAAACTGGTTATAACTTTTTTTGTGAAATGCATCTATTTGCATTTTTTTCTCAAGAATTCGTAATACATATTTTACCTACCTTTTAGAGAAAAGTGTTTAGGTGAAAAAAAAAATATTTATTTCTTTTTAAGGACTTGCTTAAAAAGGCTCATCATCATCAAAAGGCTGATAAAGTTCTGAAAGAATCTGATTTTTTTTTTTTTTTTTTTTTGCTTCTCAGTCCCCCTTGTGGCAACTAAATTGGAGATCTAACAATACTCTTATCTCAACTCTCTTTGTTGAGATACATATCTTATACACCAGCAGGCTTTAAATAAAAGGAAATAAGATGTTTTATAAAGAAAAATACAGTAATAAAATCTTCGGACGATTCTAACATTATGTTCTATCCAAGTGCATGTTGTAAACAAGCACAAATAATAGTTCACTTCAAGCAAAATAAATCCTTAAATGCATAAATTTTGAAATTAAAGAATTTTGAAGCATATATTATTGAGAAGAATACCGTTATAAGTCTAGATTAAAGCATGAAGTTATTAACGGTGCATCTATTCCAATGCTACATGTGTGTGTTTAAAGTTTAATACAGATATTAATGAAAAAATAAATTAAAATTCCTAAATAGCTGTTCTTAAAATTAGAACTAATTAGTTTTTTTCCCTTCATTATTCGAGAATGCAGTAGAGATTTATGAGAAATTAAGTAGGAGATTTAACGGTCTGAGAAATCTTCTTTAAAACATTGTTATTTAAATAATAAATACATGAAATAATCTGAATAACATGATTTGCATTTTCTGAAAGTGATAAGGGTAACTTATATATTCAAATATATTGGTTTAAAAGTACAAATATTTCATGTTGAAACAAATTGGAAGAGATGTTTTTACCCTTTTTAATCCACGTTAATTTGTGCCAGATTTAAATAAGAGAAAAATACGAGTATAGGAAAAAATAGGAATATTTATACTTTCACAGATGTTTACGTGAAAACTTTTCGAAAAAATAATTTGATATCTCCTATGAAGAAAATAATTATTAAATTTTTAACAATTATATCTTTCATGATATATATATTAGTCGATAGGAGACAATGGAAACAGAAATAATAGTTTTATATAAAGAATGTCGTTAGTATTTAAATTCGATATACTTCTTAAAGACTGATGAATCTAAACTACCGTAAGACTGGTAATACTAGTGTTTCTCTGTATGCTACTAAACCGTATAAACTAGTGTCTCTATATATATGCTACTAAACCGTATAAACTAGTGTCTATATATATGCTACTAAACCGTATACTTACAGTTTTTAACTGGTAAATTATGCATAAAATATTTAGATTCATAAAAACCTGAAATTTTTGAATGTTAAAATATCGTTTGATACATTAAGACGATATGTTACCCTAAAAATCATCAAACTATCGTAATTTTTATTGGCATATTTAATACCTCGAATCTTTATAAACATGCCTGCTAAATTTCAAAGCTTTACTTGCATTTTTTTATTAAGTTATGGACCAATATTTGATGCTGGACTGCAACTACTATGCCAACATTTCAGATTATCTGCTAGAAAAGAGCCTGATGAAAAATTAATTATTTTTTACCGCGCGTATTTGAGACTGGCATTATATATGCAGTAACAAATCATTTCAAGAAAGAATTGTGCGATTCATGCAAAAATTCTAGTTTGTGTATTTTTTATAGGAAGAACAAATGGATTTGGTCAATAATTAAAAGTTGTGCGTGCTTTTTATGATATTATGAAATTAAATTAAAACTTCAAAACGAATTCTCCCAAAACACAAATACTAAATCTCATTTTGATAACTCAGATAATAAAAAATCTAATTCGCTAACTCTCCCATTTTTATGTATTTGTTTTTGGTCATATATATATATATCCCATGTGTGTGAAATTCAACACTTTTATTATTAAAATATAGTTATTAGATAGTTATTTAAACAAATGCACATTTGAAGTTTGTACATTGTCTGTCATTGTTTGTCATTTTAGTTTGTACAAAGAGCTTCTTAGTGACTTACCCATTTTAGATTGTGGTTGATCACGATTTCATTAATCCACACAAGATTAATCGGTCTGATTTATGGAAAGTGAGAGAATATTTTCTGGATGGTTTAGGCTTTTAAGACGATATGGTACCCTAAAAATAATTAAACATTCGAAAATATTTTATTGGCTTATTCAATACCTCAAATCTTTATAAACATGCCTGCAAAATGTCAAAGCTTTGCCTGCATTTTTTATCAAGTAATGGAGCAATATTTGATGCTGGACAGCAACTACCACGCCCACATTTCAGATTATCTGCTAGAAAAGAGCCTGATAAAAAATGAATCAATCAATTTTCTACTGCGCATATAAGTGAGACTGACATTATATATGCAGTAACAAATCATTTCAAGAAAGAATTGTACAATCCATGTAAAAATTCCAATTTGTGAATTGTTTATTGGAGAGCAAATGGATTTGGTCAAGATTTAAAAGTTTTGCGTGTTTTTTATGATATTATAAAAATGAAATTAAAACTTCAAAACTGATTCTCCCAAAGCAAAAATATTAAATCTCATTTTGATAACTCAGATAATTAAAAATCTAATTCGCAAGAATAGAAAAACTCTCCCATTTTTATATATTTGTTTTTGGTGCTATATATATATATCCCATGTGTGAAATTCAAAACTTTTGTTCTTAAAATATTTTAAGATATTCATTTAAAAAAAATGCACATATGCAGCTCTTAGATTTTGATATATTTTACCTATAAATGCTTATTTGATTTTGCTTTTATTCGTGTACTATATTTACACATGCGAAATGGAAACATTTAAAATTATGGAAATAAACAATAAAGGCATAAACATCTTTTGTACATGTTGTGCATTATCTCTGAGCATGTAATTAGCTCTGAAGTGTGTGTATTTATTTTTTTAATAATTATTAAGATAAAGTTTTATGAAATATTGATCTCCTTCGTTTTCTTCTATATATTTTTTAAGTAAGTATACTGTTTAATTGTTCTACATATGTGCAATTTATTATGGTAAGCAGTTTTAAATAAGCTAATTAACATTTCAAAAAAGTTTCAGACGATTCGGTGAATATTATATCATGCTATTCATGGAATGAAAACTTAAAACTCATTTTTCTCCATGTTGAATTTTTGTACATACACTATTATTCAAAACCCTACGGCTTTTTTGATAATTGAAGTATGACTTTGAAATTTTTTATACGTGTTCTGAAACGTATGGTTTGTAAAACTATTGCATGAAAACAGCTCTAACATGTTTAGTACTTTTTCTAAAAAATTTCAAATTAAAAATCAATGTTTTTTTAGAATTTTCGGAAGTTTAACTATAAAAAAATTAATAAAGAATTAAAGAGCAGCAGTAGAAAAAGAACCCATGCTAAATTTTATGTATTATATTTTAAGGTTTATAAAAAATGTTTTAAAAATTTAAATTTTACAAACATTTTGTAACAAATAAAAAAAAATTCTAAATACAATAAAATATTTAAAAATATACTTATAAAATACAATAAAAACCAAATATCAAATATCAAATATTAAAAATAAAAAAAATTATTGTGAAGATGGTACCATATCGCCTTAATTTTATATTATCTTTCAATGCATTTAATATATAGCAATAATTACTTTTCTGAAAAAATAGTAATAGATATTTTCGAGTATACATACCATTCGCAATAATTATTACTATTACTGCATCTGGCAAAGAGATATATAAATTCAAAAAGTGCTTAGCATTTTAGATTTTATCTTTGCATTTTTAATATGGCAGAATGAGTGGAAAATTTGTTTCAATGGAATCAATTATGTAATAAATTGATTAAAATAAATGTGTATTAATTTGGTTTAAACAAAGAAGTCTATGAAGTACTGAGAACTCACATGCAACTTAAGCTGTCAAATTAATATACAGATTTTGCTTCACCTCTCAAAACCTGCTTCGTAAATTGTAAATAAATTCCCAAGTGGTAAATTTAATAACTATTTAAATATGATTTACTTTGAAATTGGTCTTGATTCAAATATTTTTTGGTGCACGAACTTCTTGAAAACTGTATAGTCGTCATATGATAAATACATTTAATTTTCTGTATCAAAGTCTTCAGAGCGACGATGGTAAATAACATAAGTAAAATATTTCTATCGGATCATGTCATCATCAACTAATTCGTATTTTACGAATATTTTATTTCTTTTTATTTTCAAAAAAATGCTTTTATGAAATTTATTTTTTCTATTTTAATTGATTTTATGAAGTATTGTTTAAAAGCTAATGCCTTAAATATTTGTATAAATTATCTCCAAAGCATTTATTTAAAATTCGAATTAAATCATCTTTCTTATTTGACAACTGCTGTTTTTCTCTTTCAGTAATCCAAATGGCAGATGATAGACCACCTATAAAAAGTAAGGTGTAATTATTTGTAGGTTTAAAAATATTTAATCTCTATTTAAATTGTAAATTTCATAACTTATGCTACGTAAAGGAAATAAGTTTCTAACACTTTCATTTATACAGTATATTTAAAATGATTTTTTCACAGAAGATTATTTTTTTTATTATTTTGAAATGCTCTGACGGTGATTAGAATTATATGCTCTCTCTCTCATAAGCTTTTAAACTAAAAGCAACTGTAGCAAGTTAAAAACATAATAGATAATATCTTCTTAATTTATACACTTTCAATTAATAAAGGAAAATCAAAAAGCTCATTTTCGACCTAACTTCAATCTTATTAGGATGCAAAAAAAAAAAAGTTTTTTTTTGCGTCCCTTATTTATTATTTCTATCAATGGTTATAAAAATAAATTACAATTAATTATCCAGTTATCTCTTTTTCTTTACTTTTCAAAAGTTCGGAAAATATATACATTTTGTTTTATAACCTGTTCATAGTTTTATCTATCTAATTATAAGGTATACTCTTAAGTTGTGCGTGCACTTTATGATAGCATTTTTTAAGGCTAGATGGAATTTTTTTTCAGTTTATGTATGTAAACACATATTACTACATTTCATTATACTCACAATTTTTTTTAAATGTAGTATGATATATTCTTTGTTTCAATTATTTAATTTTTTTTCATATAAGGATATTAATATTTAGATCAATTAATCTCTAAATATATATGCAAACACAATAATATTTGTATATAAATTTAGTGTTTTTACTAAACGATATTTTTTAAGAAATTGCTAATTAATGCTAATTCACTACAACAACAAAACTGTTTTAATCTAAGGCATACCAAGAATGCAGCTAAATTCTTAAAAGAAGTTTCTAAGGATTCCTGTGTTATTTGGGCATATTTTCAATCTCTTTTTGGGTATGAGATTACAAATAAAGGTACTTATAATACCTTCGACCAATTTCACCTAATAAAAAGACTTCATCATTTCAAAAAATGTCACTAATTAATTGTCGACTGTTAATTGTGTTGTAACACGCTTGGGAACGGTTGCCCACTATTGAGTGCCTATCGTGGCATTTTGCTACGAGATATAAAATTGGATAATAAAGACGGATGCAACATTATCTAAAAACATAGCGAAATCAGGACTGCTCCTTGGGGTTTGAATCACTTTTGTGTCTTGCAAATCTTCCCCTCTTGCGTATTGTACTGAAGCTAATTACAATTACAGCATAGCGTAATTAAATAACATCACAATCATTAAATTAAACAAGTCAAGGGAATTTATTACTTTATGAGAATGTCATGCAGTGAAATGGCTAATCCAAATGGAACTGAGCATAATCTATATTGTACACTGCTGGTCACCGTAAATGCAACACTCTGAAGGAAGCACACAAACAACATGAAATTTACAACATGCATTAGCAGAGGTGAGATATGCAAATGATTAGAATTTCAGCGCAGACACACATCACGCACGCTTGTGGCGCCACCTCAAAGCGCTATTTAAGGCTTGGAGATTTCGACGATTTCAAGTTCGGGAATTGTGTTTTTCTTGTGGTTTTTTCAGAAACGATCAGTTATGTTTCGTAGAAAACAGCGATCAGCTTCTGATCAAGTATCCGAGTTCGACAGAGGAAGGATAGAGTGACCTACCGAGATTGTGGATCATCTTTCCGGGAAATCGGTAGTCGTGTTGGACGAAACCAAACAATTGTAATGCGGATATGTGACCGTTGGAAGCAGGAGGGTACGACGGACCGACGCACAGTGGATAGTTTTTCCGATCTGGCGCACGGAAATTATTTTAAGGCTTTGAAGTCTTCATAATTATATCTAATGATCAGAAATCGTAGTAATTAATGTAAATTGGTTATTATCTTTTGTTTTTTACCAAGAAATAAGGTGAATAGGGTCTTAACAAATTTATGTCAAGTTTGAATTTGATCAAGAATAAACGATTGCTGAGGGGAATTAGTTTTTAAACTAATTCCCCTCAGATATTTTTTTATCTAAGGATATTACAGAAGCAGTAATTTCACACATGGGAGAATATATACAAGAAATAGAGCGGCATGTTAAAAAATTAAATTTTAGCATATTAAACTAATACAATCAAATATAACAATGTACATTTTCAATAAAGGTTAATATGTAGTGTTTAAAAGGGCTCGGCACCCTTTAGGCATTTTTTCTATTTATGTACTTAAAATTTATATTTTAGCATTTCATATAACATTTCTATTTAAGAAAAGGATACAAGTTAAAATTTTGCACATATTATTCACAAAATTTTACAAATAAAATTTTTTTTTAAATTTGAAAATTTTTAAACTTTATTCTTTTTGCGTTAATTAATTTTTTGTAATATTTCTAAGGATGCTTTAAACACCTTTAGGGATCAATTTTACAAAATCTTAATAAATTTTTGGGGGGGGAAATAATAAAATGATAGATATGCTAAAATTTAACCAAAAGCCTAATATCTCCCACATTTAAAGTTTTTTGCTCCACATAATATCGAAATATTATATTTTTATGAAAAACAAATGACGGAGATCAAAAATTATAAAATTATTACCCTGGAGAACCTTTATGTGTCTGCCATGCATCAGCTTTAAACCTCGCCTTCAGTGATATAATGCTACTTTGGGTATCAATTTGTTTCAAAACGTCTTCCTGGGTTTTGGCTAATCTACATAAGGTGTGGTAAACAAGCGCCTGCATTTGAACATCTGCTGATATTTCATCAATGACGATACCAGGAGGATAGCAATTAATTTTAGACTCTATAAGCTTATTATAGTAGGGGTAAATATCAGCATGGAACTCTTTGCTCTATTTCTTTTATTATATTATATTGGCCTTTTGACACTTTTGTGTCGGCATAAAGAGCCAAGGCTTGGTCAGGAGTCATTTTTTATGCCGATTCTGGCTGCCGGGCTAAGCATTTCTTCAGGCACGTCTGGGTGAGCAAGTACTCACTTATTTCAAAATTAAGACGGCATCTCTTTCTCCAGGTGCTTACATTGACATTCTTGTTGCAAATACTAGTTCTTGCTTGCTTGCTGAAGCAAGAAGAGGACGTACTCTTTTCCTCTTTGCAGTGGCTTTGCATTTCCCGAATGATTTTGAGGGTCGACTTGGAGTTGATTTGGATGGTATAAATCTTACTCTCCCCGACAACAACGCATCATTCAACTTGGAGAAGAAATTTTCATTTCTACGGCACCTCATCCCTTTTCCCCCCACAAATGAGCAGAAATTTTTAAAATTTCTTTTAAAATTAAAATTGCAGCTGGTCCTCATTTTTATCAAAGCCGTTGTAGTCCTAACAAAACTCAAAACAGTATTAGTTTTGCGCTTGGGATCTTGCTCTTTCTTCCACACATCGAATAAGGCAAGACGAATAAAAACATCGGTCAATGCTGGGGAAAAAATCATAACTATGGGAATTGCAGGAAGTAGCAGCCAAATTTGGAATTAAATCAAAGGTTTATATCAATTCTATGTGACTTAAGTGTTACTGTGATCAATCCGTGTCAATCTCAAAAGTTCTAGTTCATTAAACACAAAAAACCAACATATGTTAGTAGCAGTTACATGCTGTGTTAAATGTTATGTTTTTCTAATTTTTAATCCAACTTGAACCAAATTTAAAAGTCAAATCAAGAAATTACTTATTAATGGATTGTAATTCTTCAGACTAACCGACTGAACTTCCAACCGGAAAATGAGGCTCGTAAGTGTTTCTTGTTGAAAGAACAAACCCGATATATATACCGATGGTTGTTAAAAATTTCCTTTCGCGTACTGACAAAAAATGTTTACCACACGGCTAAGAAACTCAAGAGGACCATAAATTGTGGGATGCTTTTTATTTCCGCACAATTTCATTTCTTGGGTTTTCATGCGCCAGATCGGGAAAACTGACCACTGTACGACGTGGTCGATTGCATCTAACCTCAGTGTACCACTTTATGCAAAGACTGGCAAATTGTGCGCAGGGCAGTGACGGAGCACTCGGTCATATCACGAAGCATAGCACAGCACTGAGTCTGTAACGCATCATTCAGTGTCTGCGGGTACCATTCGACACCGTTTACAGCAGAGTGGTCTGTCCGCAAGACGTCCATTGCTTGATCTACCCTTGACGCAGAACCACAGACGTCTCCGCCGCCAATAGTGCGATAAAAGAAGGATATGGACGGCAGAATGGAAAGAAGTTGTCTTTACTGACGAGTCAAGCAACTGTCTGCAACAACACGATGGTCGGATTCGAGTCTGGAGACACCGTGGGGAAAGAATACTGAACAGCTGCGTTATGCACCACCACACATGTCCTGCACCGGGTATTATGGTATGGGGCGGTGTTAGATATCACTCTCACACTCCTCTATTTCGCATTGAAGGTACTTTAAACAGCCAGTGGTACATCTCCGAGGTGTTGGAGCCAGTTATCCTCCCTTAAATTCAAGGCTTGGCCACAGCCGTATTTCAACAGGATATTGCACGACCACCCGTGGTTAGCATTTTTCAAAGGTTCTTCGTCAATCACCAGATTGAATTGCTTCTCTGGCCGGCTCGCTTTCCTGATCTTTCGCCAATAGAAAACATGTGATCCATGGTTGCTCAACGATTGACCCAGATTACACTCCCAGCTGCCACACCAAATCAACTTCGTCAACGTGTGGAAGCTTCTTGGTCTGATTCTACTGATTCTGGCAGGAACCACACTTCACAAAAGTCTATAAATTTAATCATTTGATACTTGGTCAACATGTTATCTACAAAATAAATTATGTTGTGCTATATCTTGTCTTTTTTGTTTTGCATTTATGGTGGCCAGCAGTGTATATAAAAATGAACATGTGTATGTCTGTCTGTACTCGATAGATTCAAAAACCATACATCCAATCGCCGTGAAAATTTGTGAAATTATTAGGTACATCACCGGGAAGGTTTCTGAATTTTTTTTTTAAATCAGAGTTCGGGCTCTAGGTGCTCCCGAAAAAAATATACCAAAACTATATACACTCATGTAAAAAATTAAGGATAATTTATGGACAAAGAAAGAGACAGAAGCAAAACAAATTTGACTTATTTGTAAAGTCTATTTAGTAAACAAAAGATAAAGAGCAAAAAAAATGCTATATGTTTGATATAATTAATAAAAAAATGCGATTTTTTCTCCCTGGAGCAAATTTCAAAAAAGAACCTATTTACAAAAAAATATATATAACATGGTTAGTATGATGGTTAATACGGAGTATGTCTCCCGGACGATGCAATACAGGCCTTACAGCGCCTACGCATGCTGAGTATCAAATTATCAATCTGACCTTGGGGAATATTACACCACTCATCAAGCAATGCCCTCCGAAGTTCCGGTAGACAGGTGGGAGGGGGTTGACGGGCTACAATTCGTCAGCCAAGCATATCCTACACATGCTCTATTTGATTCAAGTACGGCGAGTATGCTGGCCAATCCATTCGGGTGATAACATCCGATTGAAGGCATTCGTCTACAATGTTTGCACGGTGAGGACGGGCGTTTTCATCCAGAAACAGAAATTCAGCACCCATGGTGTCCAGAAACAAACGTACATGTTGTTCCAGAATGACATCCCGATAGATGTGGCCTATCATCGTTACACTCTGAACATGCAAGTGATTTCTGGAACCAAGAATAATTCCTCCCTAAACGAGCCATCCTGCACCACCGTAACGGTGTCGCTTAAAGGTGTTCTCTTGGTGGTAACGGGTACCTGGCACTCTCCATATGAAAGTCCGGCGAGAATCAGACTGCAAACTAAACCTGGACTCGTCGGAAAACATCACACATGACCACTGTTGCGGTGTCCACAATGCATGCTCTCTACTCCAGGTTAATCGCAGGCGACAGTGAGTTGCGGTAAGTGTGTGGCGTTTGATACAATAATGTTAGCGTGTTTGAAATAATGTTATAATAATTTATCTTAATTAGGTCACAGCTATTATTTACATTAATATACAATTTTGCACTATGAGATGATTTTAGAGTTCCAAAATAATATTGTGAGGGAGGGATTTTTGGTGTCTGTCCACTGCAAAGGTTTCGCTGTCCATTCTCTTCTCTCACGGCCCTTTGCGGTCTCTCTTCGGTTCCGTTCTCGGCACGTCCCCTTTCACACATCACATCCGGTGGTGTAGAAATGCTTCCCCTCGGGTCAAAGGTTGCAGGTGCTAATTAAGACATGTCCGTCGCAGTATATTAGCAACTGCAGGTGTCTTTGCATGTGTGGTCATCAATTCTTCTAAAAACTGATCCGACCGTGGGAAGCAAGTAACAGATTTCTCAAAGGGGGACGCACATACGTCACAGCTTTTCCTCCCCTCTTTCAGACTTTTCGTAAAGAAAAGTTCAGGGTCGATGATGGTAACCGAGGTGACTGACCTTTGGAGTTTTCGAACACACAGGGAAAATATTCCCTTGAATAAGTACTACCATATTTCTGAGTTGTAATTAAATCTAATAAACTTATAATTAAATTCGAAATGCTTACCGTGAGTGAGTGTACTTGCAAGGGAACTTACCCAAATGCTAATCACGAAAGAATAATCATTACCAATATAAGAAGTATTCATATCATTAAAATTTTAAACACTCATAAACAGTACACTTATTAAAATCATAATAAAAAACATGTTTCTATAATATGCTTAAGGTACCATCTTACACATAAAACATTCTTCACAATATTCTCATTAACGGGTAATACTAATCAATAATAAGACCGATCCAAAATGAACCAAGGTAGACCACATATTAAGCAATTTAATATTATTACTTTCCATGTGTGGATCCTTTTAACATACATATCCATTCAAAATTAATTTCAGTATTAGTAATAAACATTATTTGCCGACAATTTCAAATCATTAGCAAATACACATGATTGACACCATTTATTAACTATTTGCAATTGACAATATTCCACAACTAATAATCTTGGCAAGCAAACATGATTATCAATTCCTAATCATCGATTGCTGATCTGCTGAGACTATCTGCATTTTTATGACTTTTACCCGATCGATGTACAATTCTAAAATTATATGGTTGCAATGCCAAAGCCCATCGCATTAATCTAGGGTTAGAACTAACGTTTTTATTTAACCATACTAAAGGGTTGTGGTCGGTCATAACTAAAAATGAATTTCCATCTAAATAATAATGTAACCTTTTAATTGCGAACACAATACTAGCACATTCCTTCTCGGTCGTATAATAACGTTTCTCAACATCTGAAAGTTTTTTACTCAGATAAAGGATAGGGTGCTCCTCTCCTTGGTCATTTAATTGAGTTAACACATCACTCATATGCCATAATCAGAGGCGTCCGTTTGAATGATAAACTCCCGTTCAAAATTTGGTGAGTACAAGACGGGCTTATCAGTTAGTTACTTTTTTAAACCTCGGAACGCATTTTCACAGTCGGTTGTCCAATTAACCTCCCCGCGTCTTGCCTTTCCTGTAGCGCATCTGTCAGAGGCGCAGCTATTACCGAGAACTGATTTATATATCTACTGTAGTACCCCGCTAAACCAAGGAACGCTCGTATATGTGTTTTTGTACGAGGGGTAGGGAACTCAAGAACAGACTGAACTTTGACCTCGGACGGGGTGCGAATCCCCTGACTCACCACATGACCTAAGAATTTGACATTCTGTTGTGCAAACTTACATTTCGAGGGTTTTATTGTTAATTGAGATCTCCTGATTCTTTCCAGGACTATTTCCACATGTTTAAGGTGTGACTCCCACGTATCCGAACAGATAGCGATATCGTCTAGATAAGGGACAACGAAATGCTCTGGACCGTTTAGTAATTCCGCCATGAGTTTACTAAATAAATAAGGAGCATTCTTTAATCTGAAACTCATTTTTAGGGGTCTGTAAGTACCAAAACTAGAAAAAAAGCTGCGTATCGTTGTGCAGTTTTACTCAGAGTAATTTGTCAACATCCTTTAGATAAATCTAAAATGGTAATAAATTTAGCGGAGGAGACCTGTTCTACGCGTTCTTCGATGTTGGGTAGAGGAAAATACTCCGTTCTAATAATTCCGTTTAATTTCCGATAATCGACACAAGGTAAAGGATCCTTGCTAGGTACCTCAACTAAAATCATAGGGGACATATAATCCGATTCTCCTACCTCAATTTTAACTTTAGATAAATTTCGTTTTTTAAAATTTCATTTTGTTGGTGCCATATTCGGTACGGCTTCGTTCTAATTGGCTTATCATTAACCAACTGGATCTCGTGTACAACCAGATTAGTTAAACCGGGATCGTTTGAGAAACATTTAGAATGTTTATTTAGTAATTCGCACAGCTGATCCATTTGTGTGTCTTGAAGACATTTGTTTAACTCGCTAGCCTGGATGACATCCTCGAAATCATAAATGATGGAATTGTTTTCTAAGTATGGGATTTCTAAATCCTGGTCTGCGAGAGATTGGTGTGCTTCATCGGTAATTATTAAGTTAACAATGTTCCGGCCTTTTATAATACGGTTTTAGCATATTTATATGATAGATTTGAGAGGTTTCTCGTCTGCCGGGAATTTCTACCAGATAGTTCGTTTCGGAAATTATATTTAAAACCGTCCCAGGGCCTATCCACTGTACTGCTAATTTATTCGCTCGAGATGTAGCCAAAACAAGTACTAAATCTCCATCTTTAAATTCGCGTTTTACTGCATTCTTATCATACCAAGTTTTCCTCTTAATTTGCATCTCTTCCATTTTATCTATAGCTACCTCCTGACACCTTTTTAATCTTTTAATTAACTTAAACACATATTCAGTGACGAGATCATTTTCTTCTTCCGGTTCCATCCAATGTTCCATTACTAATGTTTCTGGAGTCCGCAATTTTTTCCCATACACCAACCCTGTACTCTCGTGAGTTACAGTTTGCAACGCTAAAAGAATACACGGAAGATGTTTGTCCCATTCGGTGTCTGCCTCTAAATATAAGACTCGCAAGAGTCGTTTCAATGTTCGATAAAATCGCTCAATAGGGTTACTCTGAGGATGATACACAGAACTATGCCAGACAAGTATTCCGAATCTTTCAAAAAACTCTGTAGTCAGAGCACTAGTAAAGGAAGTACCCTGGTCACATCGTATTTCCCGCGGAAAACCCATACGACTAAAGATATTTAACTGAACATCTGTAACACTAACCAAACTGATATCAGCCACCGGGATAGCTTCAGGGAATTTTGATGACATGCATATGGCCGTGATAAGATGTCGTTTCCCATTAGATGTGATTGGAAGAGGCCCACATGCATCAATATTTAGTTTAGTAAAAATCTCCTGAATAAGCGGGACCAATTTTAATGGAGCTTTCTTTTTATCATTTGGCTTCCCAGCCCTCTGACACTAATCGCAAGTTTTTACGTACGCTTCTATATCCTTATAAAAATTCGGCCAATAAAAATATCGGTTTAACTTGTCTTTAGTTTTCGTAACCCCCAATGTGCGGAGGTTCCTTCATGACACAACGATTTACTTTGCTCACGGAACATTTCTGGCACTACTACTAATTTAGCCACATTATCTAACTTATCCTCCTTTTTTTTTACTAGTAACCCATTTTCTAGAGAATAAGCCTTATTTGTTGCCTGCACCTGACTGACTGCCTGTTCTTACAATGATTTAACATCCTCGCTATTTTTTGAGCTTCAATTAACTCTTCTCGAGTAGCTTTTAGCAGTTCTAACTCCGGAACATATTCCTGCAGTTCAGGGATTAAAATTTGATCCTCTGCATCCGAAGAAACAATTATAGCCTCATCTTCCCCTTTCCTATCGCTACAGCTATTAAACTCTATTTCTTTTCTAGCCGCTATGGTTTGAGACCTTGTCTGAACAGCATTGACTACCTCAACTGAAAGAAAATCATAGGCTAAATTTTCTTTTATTAGCTCGGCCGTTTTGTTTCCGAGCAAATACCGACCATGTTGATTTAAATTATTACCACAAACTGCTGCTTTAGTT